>JBBPCZ010103493.1:0-10894 GCA_037974445.1 Brycinus macrolepidotus
TTAAGGTGTGCAACTTAGCTAGCAGTAACATAGTCAAAAGCAGATGTTGATTTAAGTTTAACTTTACAGGTATGAAGAATAGATGTGGACTAAAGCACTGATGTACGTCGCTCTGGATATGAGCGTCTGCTAAATGCCGCAAACGTAAACGTAAACGTCTTGTGGAGTCCATGCCTCAACGTTTCAGAGCTGTTTTGGTGTCACAAGGGTGACCTACAAAATGTTTGGCAGGTGGTTTTAATATTGTTGCTGATCGGTGTAGACTCTTATAGCATCTCTAGCACAACATGCCCCACAGTTTTGCTGCAGAAATGTTTTGGTTGCTCTAAGCAAAAATTTCAGTCTATTACAACATGAGTACAAAATGCTTGTTCATTAAAATCTAGTGCAAAAAGATTTTCGTAAAGTGCTTCAGTTTTGGTTACGTAACTTTAAATGGAATCAAATGATTGGACTGCTGCTAATGGTCAGTGTGCAGACAGGCCTTTGAAAGATATGGGCAGTTAATGTGCCGTGTGGACATACATTAAATCAAAGCCTGTTATTACCACAGTTTGCCCAGAGGTAGTTTCACTCTCTGACTGCTGAAGCCATTCAAATGCCTGTTTTACATTCAGCATTTGCCTGGCCTGTGGTTTGCTGTCAGTACAGCAAACCACAGCTTGCAGTTGAGAATGTTTAGATTTCTGCATGTGAAGTCATGATAATGAATAAAGATGTTATTCATAGACACATATATTTGTTGTTGATTAAGGTCATTGATGGATTAAGACAATGACCCCTTGAAAAGAGGATTCCGGTCAGTTCCTATGTAGGTTGGACATCCCCTGCAATATTTTAAAACAGCTTTACTGAGAACTCTATGGTAATGTTTAAACTCGGGTTTTAAAATGTGGTTTTCTTGGGTGATTGGATCACCAGTGGACGGTGTTAAATGCAAGTATGAACAACCAACAACAGGTGGTCTGGGACGCATATGACCACATATTTAACATATATAGATTCGTCCCTGACAAGGATGCTACAGAAAAATACATCACATGGCTGTGAGTCACATTTTGGAGAAATGGAGAGAAGCAGTGTACAAAAACCATTTGAAGCTTGGAAAATGTAGAGCCAAAGACAGCATCAGGAAGTCTGGACAAGACTGGACAGATAACTTGTCCATTTTACTGCAAGTTGGACAAAGTGTTGCGTGAGCGCCCATTGTTTTGCCCGATGAAAAAAAGATATGCTGGAATGTGCTGACAGCGATTTCTCCAGCTGTACAGCTGTTTAAAATAATGAAGGGATGCTTGCAGGTTTAACGCTTTTAACCAAACTACAGCCCTACAGTATAATAGTTTGTTGTAATTATGAGATTTGGTCACTGTGAGCAGGGACCTTTGCATCGTTTGTGTGAGACTGTTGTGTTAAAACCAAGTTTAAACGAAGCATGTGTCACATCAAGGTTTCTTGTATAATAATGTGTTGCATATAACACATATGTGTATATGTTGTATATAACACATTAACAGGATCCTTCATTTATCAAAACTCATAGAAACTCCTTTGGAAGCCATGAGTTTATTCAACATGCTATAAAAAGTGCTTACTTAGAAGTTCATTACATATGTCCTTCTGCAGTATCAGTATTGCATGAAAACAATAATACACATGGTGTAAATACATATAATATATTGAACGTTAACCTCCATTAACTAAATTACAGTACTGTGCAAAAGTGTGATGGACAGGGAGGTGTAGAGTAATTCTAAGTCTCTCTCTTGCTCTCTCACCCCCCCAAACCCCCACCCACCTCCCCACCCCCACCCCCACCTCTCTCTCTCCCCCTCTTTCTCTCTCTCCGTCCTATAAGACATCTTGAGCCTGGACTCCATTACTCCAGTCTCACGGAGGTTTAGATCCTGGGCTGAGGCTGGGACTGAAGCCAGAGATAGCCCACGCCTTCCTCTTTGAAGAGCAGCAATGTTTGGCATCCTCCTTAATCCATTTAATGTCACCAATAAAGGATGTTTTATTAAGGTGACATTGGGTTTGGTGTTTAATTATGACCGAGAGGCGTTTTAAAAACGTCTCTGCTACCAGTTGGTCTGCCTCAATCAGAGGGAATCTACAGACGTCTGTCTTTTATTCTAGACTAGAATACAAAAATGTGGAAGAAGGTTCACACATATTCTGCTCTTTGTAGTCCTTTAAATCATTTGTCAGGTTATTTACAGGAATAGTTCAGCATCAATGTCAAACATTTAAATGTTTCTTTAAGCCAAGACAGGTCTGGTGTCCCATGCCGTTTTTTTTTGTTTGTTTGTTTTGTCATGTTGTGTAGTGCATGATATTGAAGGTGAAATAACGTCTACAGTTCCATAAATAATGAATGAATTTAATTGCTATTTTTACACAGGTTATCTCAGTGCCAGTGTAGTTATTTATAACCTCTGTTTACTATTTAAAATTCAGATACTGGGCATTTCTCATAGTCTAGCATCTCATCAGCATAGTTTCAGGCAAGGCAGTGATGGGACCTTATCATAACCCCTAATTCAGCTCAGTGCTAAGGGAGAGAAGGAGAGTAAAGGAGAGAGAGGAAGACTGAAAAAGGTGCAGAAAGAGAGAGAGAGAGAACCCATAAGGAGGCATATGCTTCACAACGCCCACCTCATCCATGCAATGGCAGCTGTGTTTTCTCAAAAATATCCACTGTTCAGTCTGCTCTATAGTCCACCAGCTGCCTGGCCACTCCACAGCTTCTGCTTCTTCATAATCCTCATTTGGCATGATGTGTGTGTGTGTGTGTGTGTGTGTGTGTGTGTGTGTGTGTGTGTGTGCCTGCCTGCATGTGTGTCTGTGTGTGTGTTTGTGTGTGTCTCCACTGGGGCCTAAGCTTCTAATTACTACACGTGATATCATATACGTTTTGAACCAGAGGCTATGTGTGGTGTGAAGCATGTATATATGAGTGTGTGTGTGTGTGTGTTCACACAGGTTGCTTGAACATCTGTCCTGCAGTCTGGGCAGGATTGAGCCGCACCCGTTTTGTGAATTCGAGGACAGAAGCCAGACTATTTTTCAGCTGGCTGAGTTTTCCAGTGGCCGCTGCCCTGTCCTACACACACACACACACACACACACACACACACACAAATAGCAGTGGACAGATGGTTCAATGGAGAAAGTGCTCAAATGTCACTAAACAAATCTCTCGGATTCATTAGTGAAAGTGTCTCAGACGAAGATCCTTCCACAAACACAAGCATGTTCTCTCCATCCTGTTACTTCAGCACAGAGCAGTGCATTGACTGAATCAGTGTAGCGACTGTTTAACTCTGGAGAAGGGGTGTGTTATAATGTGACCTCGTGGTTCACTGATGATGGACATGTGACGCGTGACCCTTAGAATTTGCAGCAGTTGGTGCTCATAACAAAAGCTAGGTGTTATTTTGTATAAATTATTTTTCACTTTTTGGGACAGATAGACAGACAGATAGACACATAGATAGATAGATAGAAAATAAATAAACAAATAAATAGTCACTCATAGCTCATTGACTCTAGAGGAGAAATTCTGTTAAAAGTGCAGATTCTTTGTTGCAGTATTTTTCATAGTACTTTATTTGGTAATATTGTTTTATATTTATTGTTTTATATTTCTTAGCACTATTTTATTGTCATCTAAATTTGATAAAGTTATTGTTGTGCATACACTCTGGTTTTGCAGAAAGAAAAAATACATATTTATTCATTTGAGAATTATCGGTACTGCTCAAGAACTGATTCAGATGTTCCTGAGAAATGTGTGTGTGTGTGTGTGAGTGTGTCCCACTGTTATTGGCACCTTAAAAATTGAAAATTGAGAATGTTTGGGGGACTGTTCCTAGTCCTAGGAAGTTGTTTTTTATGACTGTTTCCTGTTTCTCTGGGGTGTAAATATGAGGTTACACACATTGTAAATTCCTTTGATACCTTTGTCATCCATCAACGTGGGTAAAACCAAGGAGCTGTCAGTTTAAATGAGACAGAGGATTGTTGACCTGCACCACATTAGGAAATAGTGATCTGTTGAAATTACCAAGAAGCACAATCGGGGCAGTAATAAAGTTTAAAAAGCATAAAGTAGATGAAAATTTGCCAGAAAGGGGACAAGTTTGCTGCCCCCCATGTGTAGGCAGAGGGAAAAAAATCAATGGCAAAAAGAATTCTACTAAATACCAGGAGATTTAATCCCAAAATCTGTCTGCCTTCGCCAGACGGCCGAATCGTGGCCAGGGGTGGACTTTTCAGCAAGATAATGACCCCAAACACACTTCAAAACACAAAAATGATCACTGAAGCTCGAAAGCATAGATTTGCACCGAGACTCTCAGTCTCCAGACTTGAACTCATTCTATATTCTATATTTTGCCATATTTTCTTTTTGCAACATATGGAAAAAGACCATAAGTCCAGACCTGAACCTGTGGGTACAGAATATAAATGAATTGTAGCTGCAAATGGTTTTGTCAGTATAAACAACAGAAATCAACTGTAGAGCAAAATGAGTGTAATAAGTCCAGACTTCAAAGGGTTAATTGACATCTAATGCACAGTTGTGTGATTTGTTGTGTACACAGTGTTGACTGTCACTTTTTTGCCATATTTTGTCATTTGTTAAGTGCAGACAACAGAAGGTAAATAGAATGAAAACATAATTCATTATGTAACTAAGCAGGCGGTATATAATTACATAAGCACATTTAAGGGGGATACAAAAACAATAACAGCTCTAGAGTTGAGGCGAATGGTATGTGTGGTGATTACGTTTATAATGAATTATACTGAAGTTCCACTGCAACCAGTGGTACATCAGCATCAGCAGGTATTAAACGACGCCACCTGTACAATGTTGTTCGAAAGTGAAAGATACTGAAAGTGTGAAAGGATCTGAATGCGCAGGGGTTAAATGTTAGATGCGTCCAGATTGATTAAAATTTCATTCTTCTGTACAAAGACCTTAAAGTGGTCAATGCATACATTTGATTAGTGATCAAGAAATAGTGTAGGATCTTTTCTTCTTCTTTTTTCAGCATATTCCTTCTACATTTTACTCCTAATGTCTTTTTTGTGTAAATTTGTATATATATTTTTTCTGTAAAGTGACCTTGAGAGTCGTGAAAGGCGCTGACAAATAAAATGTATTATTATTATTATTATTATAATAACTTACATTTTAAAAATGTGTTGCTTATATGCAGGTTTGAGTGAAAAACATCAGATTTTTGGAGTGTTGCAGACTTTAAAACCTCACTGTATGATTCTACAATGACTAAGCAAGCTGTGTGCAGCATCAAGAATGAGTTATAACGAATAAATGAACATCCAGAACACCTTGTACCTCCTTGTGTTTTAATTAATTGGCTGTGGGTTGTGTGTTGCAGGACTTTGCGGACGCTGTGTTTCACTTGGTGAGGGAGAAGTACAGCGAGCTGACGGGCTGCTCCTCGTTGGCTCACACGTGCCACAAAGGCCTGGCGGGCATCGTAATGACGAGAGGTATGGCCAGATCCCACTTTCTCGCATTCTGGATAAAGGAGCTTTATAGGAACACTTAAAGCTAATTTACCCAATTAACCCAATTTACCCAGTCCACTTACTGCAAATGTAGAACATCCGCCAAGACACAGGTTCAGAGTTGTGCTGGAGCCATGAGGCTAATGTAGCTAAGGAACTGAAGCTTATATACATCAGTTAGAATTCACAAACAACTCCTATAAAAATGACTTTGTCTGTAATATGAACAATCAACTTACTTTTTAAAAAAAAAAATCCATGCAATTTTAAAATATTAATGAATTGAGTCTGCCTTTCACGCTGTAATTTACACTGGGAGTGAAAGATCTGATAAAGATTTCAGAATTAGAATTTAGCATAAAATGTATTTATTAATATATTTATTTCAAATAAAAAATATTTTTAAATGTCTAATTTAAAATACATTAGTTAAAAACTGTTGGTAAAGACGTACAGAAATACTTTATATGGTTGGATGATGTTTACCTTGTTGTTTTGTGGACACCTGGATTATGTTCCCCACACATTTGAACTTGGTTTTTATGGATAGAATGTTTGGCTTTATTTTAGCAGACACCCCCTGATCCACTACTCCAATCTGAACAGGGCTGTAGCTGCACTTCATTTGGTCCTGAGAGGGTTAAAGGGCTTTGTTAACTGAGTGACTGTTCCTGTTATAAGGGCTGCTGGATGTGAATGGTGAAGCAGAAAGCGGCAGCTCAGGCTGGTGTGATGAACTCAGCCGATGTGACAGCTCAACTGGTGTTGCTTAGCAGTGGCATGACTGTGACATTTATATTTCTCTTTACATCAAGCGCTTTATCTGCTGTGTGTATGTGTGTGTGTGTGTGTGTGTGTGTGTGTGTGTGTGTGTGTGTGTGCGCGTGCGCACACGCGCTTTGAGAGTTTACTGCAGGATCACTATCATGATTCTCCTTTGAGTACCACAGCTCATCAATTTAGACTTCAGTGAGATGTGGCCTAATCCCAACTCTCTTTCTCACATCAACTCTCTTTTTCTCTCTCTCTCTCTCTCTCTCTCTCTCTCTCTCTCTCTCTCCCTCTCCCTCTCCCTCTTCCTCTTCCTCTGTATGTGCCTATCGCATAGTAATTGCAGGGTTTGTTTATTAATAAGGCTGTTATCTTCAAAGATGCAGACGCGGGCGGCCCAAGTATTTGTGGCAGGCTAGCGGAGACACGCAAACTTGACAGAAACACTAGGGGCTCTGTTCTCTGCTCTCTGAACATCTATTGGATGTTTCAGACACATGTGAGTGCCAGCGGAATATTAATGTGGATCCATCTTTGAACCGCAGGGCTCCCTCAATCTCAGCCCCTTGGAGGGAGCCCTGACCCGGGTCAGGCCGCAGCCCGCTGGCCCCTTATTGGCGCGTTTCATCCAGCAAGAGGCAAAAGCAAACAGGGGCCCCCTTGAATCAGATGCTGTGAATAATCTTATTTAACACCTAGCATGCAGCCGCTGCTTGGATATTCGTTTTTTTGAACATCAGATGCTCAGATGAAGCTATGCAAGAGGAGCTGTAATGTATTCGGCTGCACTCGGGACATGCCTGACGCCGCTGAGGTTCAGACAGACAGATATACAGTGGTGCCTGAAAGTTGGTGAATCCTTTATGATTTTCTAGATTTCTGAATAAATATGTAGAAAACCTAATAATCAGAATTTCACACAAGTTATTAAAATAGATAAAAAAAAACTCAATTAAACAAGTGAGATAAAACACTTTAATGTTTCATTAGCAGTTAATTTGAAGGTGAAATTAGAGGCAGGGGTTTACAGTCCATTTGATGACAAATAGGTGTGAGTGGGTGGCTGTTTTATTTAAAGATAATTCATTTTTCTTCTAAGTCTGATCTTCACAACACATGTTTGTGGCACGAACATGGACCTCAGAGAATGATGCTCATTAACATCTTATTGTCGCCCTCTCCAGAAGTGGCCGACCAACAAACATCACTCCAAGAGTAATATGTCGAATAGTCCACAAGATCACACATGAACCCAGCGTAACTTCTCAAAACACCTAGTGATGTTTATGTTCATGAGTCCATCATCAGAAGAGCACTGAACAATAGTGTGAATGGCTGGGCTGCAAGGAGAAAGCCATTTCTCTACAAGAAGGACAGTTTTCTAAAGATCACATGGACAAGCCAGAAGATTACAAAAACTTGTTTTGTGGATGGATGAGACCAAAACAGAACTTTTTGGTTTAAATGAGAAATGTTTAGAGAAACAAAAACACTGCATTCCAGTATAAGAACCTTATCCTTTCTGTGAAACATGGTGGTGGTAGGATCCTTTATTATGCCTGTTTTGCTGTACCTGTGCCAAGACATCTTGCCATCTTTAATGGAACAATGAATTTTGAATTATACTACCTATTTCTACAGGAAAGTGTTAGGACATCTGTCTGTGAACTCAGTAGAAAGTAGGTTTTACAGTAAGACAGCAACCCTAAGCATACAAGTTGTTCTGCCAAAGAATATTGTGGAAGACAGTCTTGACTTTAACCCAATAGAAATTTATGTGGAAGGACCTGAAGTGAGCAGTTCATGCAGGGAATCCCATCAACATCTCAGAGTTGAAGCTGTTCTGTTCAGAGGAATGGGCCAACTTCCTCCAACCTGGTGTGCAGGACTGATCAAGGTTCACATTTTAATTACCAACTGCATATATGTAATATTGGATCTTGTAATATTAGATCCATTTGTATGTAGGCATCACAACCCTTGATCCTTATCACCACAGTACAGAAATCAGATTTGGAAGGAACATCAGACTTTTAAATGACTTTGTTTACATCTCAGTGATGATCGACGATCCGTTAGGAAAAACTGTGCTCACAGGATCTAACAATAGGCCAATAAAGAACAAAATCTCAATTGCAACTACATGTAAGTACATCTTTTTGCATTTAAAATGGATTTTTATAGCTCTAATTTGGTAGAACTATTCTAAGGCCCAGATGCTTTGAGTTTGTTTATAAGCCTATGGTCAATTTGATCAGAGTGCTCAGTGTGATGAATGTTAGCTTTGTGCTGCTGTATGATCTAAGCTTTGGAATTTCTGATGCCTTTTGATTTCTAACTGGTGTTGATCTCACCAAAGCTGTTTTTCTGAATTCAAAGTTCTACAGGAACTTTGGGGGGCAAAAGGTTCTGTAATGCTGTATTTTCCAGTGGCTGACAGTAGAATGACTCATACAAGTAGCTGAAGATTCAAAATAGTCCAAGAATCCACAAACAGTCCAACATTGGCATTTTTTTGCACCGCATCGTGTTGCAACATTACACTCCAATTATTATATAAAAAAATAATAACACATTTCAAGTGCTCGTTCTATTTTGACTATGCAGGAAATTATCGTTAATCACAATTTGCTAATGTTCCTGGTGAGATTTGGACCTCATTTCATTTTCAAACATTTAGCAATTCAGCAGCTTATGAAGGATCAATTCATGAGCCTCTTTTAGCTTAATGGGATGTAAATGACTTCACTCGCAATGACCTTTGCCTTTCATTTAACTCATGGAGAAAACAGGTTTCATGCAAATTTATGGATTTTCATAATCAGTTTCTTTTTGTCTGCTTCTGCCAGAGAAAGCTAGATAAAAAAAGACACCCACCTGAAGATGTAGATCTGTTCAGCAGAGATTGGTGGAGGAAAAAAACATGTAAAATAAATATTTAAAAAGAAATAGGTGGTATTTGGAAATGTAGAAAAAACTAAACGTTTCCCTATGAGTGTACAGCTAAGCTCGTTCAGCGATGAGGCTTATTAAGTTAACCCTATAAGGGATAGCATTTGTAAATTTTTTCTCTGAAAAAACTGTCTTAACCAGCAAAGACTGTGGAATTGTTCCTCTCTCTAGTTCGTTATGGCTCCATAAAGTATGCTAGTAAGCCTCTGTTGGTCCAGCTGTAGGACAGCTGCTCAAATAACCACTGGAAAATAAAATGAAATTAATGGAATTAAAGTTTATGTATTTACCAACAAACTGGCCTTACCAGCAAAATGTATGGATAAAGAGCAAAAATGGATGTGTGGAACTTTTTCACGGCTTCTTTGAGGGACATGCAAGAGATAAAACAGATAAAGTCCGGAGACTTGTCCACTACAGGTTTGATAGTGTTTGAAACCCACTCAAACATGCAGAATAGATTTTGAAATTGCATTAAAAAAAAAAATCAGAACCAAAGTGAAAATGCTTTTACTGGTAACGTGTTGCTACGTAGCTGTATAGAGACGTACCATTAGTAAGTTTCTAGTGTCTCCAGCCTCATTGTCACTGCCCTCTGACAGCATTTGTAGTATTTCAGCACTCATCTGTTATTTTTTTTTTTTTTATAAATATGATCTTAGGTGTTTTGAAAAAGTGGTGTTGGCATTTTTTCACTTCACTACAGCTGTGTCAGCAGTCAGGTTTCTCAAACAAAAGCTCAACAGTGTGGGAGGGTCTGTGAAGCTAAATCCCTGCCTTGATGAAATCTGCTGGAAGGTCTGCTTACATCCTCTGACTGGCTACCAAGAGACAAACAGCAACAAATAAAACAGCAAATAAAAGCTGGGAAGAAAAAAATTGACTGCTGCTCTTGGACTGTAATGCGTTTCCCCTGCCTTGTCCTTGGGCCTTGTTTCTGTTTTCCATGTGCTTTTGTTTTGTTTTGTCTTAGTCTCCGCCTCAGTCCTGCCTCTTCCTCGGTGTGTGCACCTGGGTGGGACCTGTCACTCCTCCCAGGTTTTCAGGTCTCAGTATATGTACCCCTGTGTCTAGTTGTCTGGTCTATTGAACATCACTGCGTCTACCTTGCCTTGTTCCAAGTCAGGTTTATGTATCTATATATCATACACAAATACCTTTACAGAATAAAAATATTAAATCAGGTAGCATAAAAATAGTAGGAAGTAAAAATAATAAAACAGTACAAGAAAAGAATGCATAGAAAATCAATAAAATAAGATTAAAAGTGAAAGGGAAGTGCAGATATTTAAAAGAAGGTGGAGGAGAATAGTGCAGTTTTTAGCAACTTTTTTTTTTTTTTTTTTTTTTGTCTTGTCCGGCACTGTTAGCAATCAGAATGGTGGTCTGAATGCTCGTTTTGCCAAACACATTTTGCTTTGCCAAGAGGAGCACTGTAGACTCTCTATAGGCTCCTCTTGTCGATATATATATATATATTTCTTTATTACTTTGTTTTGTTATTGTAAATTTCATGCCGGACCTGGGGAGAGGGAAAAAAAAGGGGAGGGATACAAAACAACAAGGGATAAAGCACAATAATAAAAATAAAAAAAAAATAAAAAAATACAAAGTATTGCCAACT
>JBBPCZ010103544.1:0-10892 GCA_037974445.1 Brycinus macrolepidotus
TGAGAACATGGTTGTTGTTCAATAATAAAATTATTCCTCAAAAATACAACTTGCCTAATAATTCTGCACTCCCTGTAGCAACATATGTTGCACTCAAAAGGATCCCAAAAAAAGATGAATAGCATGCAAGTAAAGCACAAGAACTCAAGGAGTTGTTTAGACCTGGTAATGTTTTACTCGTCCTATTGTTATTTAATACTTGAGTCATATTTCATTAACATAATATTTTCTATTTGAGTATGGGTTTCAGCTTCTAAGATTTTCAACATTCAACTTCTGTGACTTTAGATGATCACAGAGCACAGAGCACAAGACAACATGCCTAAACTATTTATATAAGCTATTAATAAAGTAATGGGTAGAAGCAGCAAACGCTTGACATTGAAAGCCACTAACAGTAAATGCAGCACTAAGAAAAACATGGAGACTGAAGAATTCCACTCAGCTGGCTGTATCAAATGACACTGAATGGTGTTCTCATGTGTGCCTACGTAAAACAGGGTGAGGCCCAGTCACGTCCCAACATGTCAAAACATCTCTGCAGTGAATCAGTCTTAGCTGACCTGTGCTGACTGATTCATTGCTGAGAATTAGTCCCAAAAGTTTCAAAACTTAAGTGGTTCATCAGTTAGAAACCTTTTTTTCATGTAATTCTGTTATCAGACAAACCAGAAACCTTTCCGTACCCTGTGTAAAATGTTGAGCTGTGCACTGAGCTGCTAGAGAGCAATGAGGAGTGAAAGGGGAAGAGTGTATGTGTATTAATCCTTTTTCACAGTAGCCAGCTCCATATTTTTTTTCTAATGTAACTGGCTACTGTGAAAAAGGATTAATACACATATATCAGAATGTACATTACCATTCACAAGTTTAAAGCTATTGTTTTCAATAATACAGAACTAATTTGTTTCTGGTATATCTCTACAATTATTCCATTATGATGGTGCAACTCTACATCTCATATTTCATCTAATTCCTAGGATTCTGTAAAAATGAAAAAAAAAGTCAGACGGAT
Organism: Brycinus macrolepidotus; assembly: GCA_037974445.1. Lineage (NCBI taxonomy): Eukaryota > Metazoa > Chordata > Actinopteri > Characiformes > Alestidae > Brycinus > Brycinus macrolepidotus. The sequence goes on from JBBPCZ010103544.1 coordinate 1,016, forward strand.
CCAGAGTGATGAACTGAGCTGTAGAGGATTCATAATAAAGTAAAGTAAAGTGGCCCCTTATAGTCATGCATGAACACACCACAGCACACAGTGTGAACAATGTGAAATTCCTTCTCTGCATTTAACCCAGTCACAAGTGAAGCCGGGGGGCTGCCACCAACAAGCAGTGCGTGGGGACGGTTCCGTTGCTCAAGGTTACCTCAGTGATGACACTAGCAGTGGGGATTCGAATCCACAACCTTCTGATTACAGGGGCAACACCCTAACCACTAGGCCACCAGCTGCCCCTAATGACTGAGAAAGGTGTTGAACACCGAGAATGAGGTTCTCTAGAACGATCATCCAAAATGCCTTGGATCTTGGATGGTTATCAAATCTTGAGGCATGTACAGTTACTTTGGACAGATAGTTTATCATCAATTTATCATGTAAGACCTTTTTGTTGTTCCCCCAAAAAACAAAATATTGACTATATCAGTATTTACAGTATTTTACAGTATTTTAGTCTACACTGTAGCAGTTACTGTTCGACAAAATAACGGAAATTATTAATGTGACATTCCAAACTTTTTACACTCAGTCAAACAATAGTTTAGGCCCAAAATACATCTACAATGAGCCTTTCATTCAGCCTGCAGCTGTAATAGGTCAGTTACGAAATGTATTATTGGTGTTGTTATAATTGGCATGGTTCCTCTGGCTGGCCACCTGCTTGAGCAGCTCAGACGTTTGTTTCTTCACTTCCTGTAATAGTCACTGCCATGCGACCCCCTTTCCTGCAGCTGTGTACTTAAACTCTGTCGACAGGGTAACTCAGCCCACCCTGATATAATCTATAGTAGCTTTTAGCATTTAAGCAATTTAATAGCTAAAATGGAACAGACCTACAAGTCGGCAAGGCTAAACTGGAAGAGGCCACTTTGCCCTTCTTAGTTAGATTGACTGATCATGGATTACTGGAGAACATGCCCACAAGGGACATGATTCATCGTTAGGTGTCATCTATCTGTCATGCATGATGGCCACACACAGGAAATAGATGCAATTTGCAAACAGTGCAGAACAGCATCAAAGCAGAGCAGCAGCGATCCGGCTCTGACTCCACACAGCACCCGCCTACGCCCACAACCGCCAAACACTCCCCCCCCCAGGCCTTTAAAATCAAACACACATCCCCCCACACAGCTTTGCTGATGGTGTTCTGCTGGCCCAGAAAGCTCTGATCTTTCTTTCCCTTTCCTTCTCATTCCATTACTATGCAAATTAACATTCTAAAAAAACATGTTATTTTTAAGTATTTACACTAGGGGGTCACAAAACATTGTTATACTGACAACAACCGTGATATTTAGAAAAACAAATACTGATATATTAGTAATACACATTTGATAATATTGTAAATAATCCAGTGTCAGTAACTATCTGGTTCACACTCCAACCAGATAGTTGGTCCTTAACCCTTAGAACATGAGATCTTTGAACCTGGGAGAACTTTTAGGATAGTTTCTGCTCACAAGTGGGTGGGGAAAACCTGCAGAGGGAGGGGGGCCCGGAGAGTGGCCAAGCTGCAGGCGTGCAGAGCGAAAGAGAACAAACACCGGTTTTAGACTGTTTTAGACTGTTTTTTTTGTTGAAATCACATTGTTATGAATACGAGTTCTAAGGGTTAACACTGATTACCACCTTCCATAAAATAGAAAGAGGAGGAAGAAGAAGGTACAATAACCAGCTAGCTAGCAGCTACTATCACAGTGTGCACTGTGTGGCCACTACTACCATGCAAAATCATGTCAAATGAGAGCAAGACACTGAATTACTTAGCTCATCAATGGGGGCGTTTTTTTGGATTTCCTGAGAAAGGCGGGGTGTTAGAGACCCCAGTATGCAGGTAATGCTGATCAACAATAAGTGAAAAAGGGGGCAATACCACCAACCTGTCCATCCACCTTCACCTCAGTAGAGAGAATAAGGTGCAGTTAGTTTGCTAGTCCTGAAATATTAAATGTTACATTAAGGTCTTAGTTGTGTTGTTAAAGGTTAGAAAGCATGGCATGTTGTTGGACTTGAAAATGTATGCTGTCTGCTGTTATTTGGAAGGTAGCATCACAGAAGCAAGACAGAATCATTGACTCATGCCAGCAAACAGTATTTGAATCAATAAATGAGAAAAGAGAAGCAGACATGACTAATGCATGTCAGTGTGAAGATATCACTAAATCATTGGCCTACAATAATATTGTTAGAATGAATTATTTGGTTCATCTTGTAGTGGAAATATGATACTGTAAAAACTCAAATTTACATCAAAAAGAAGAAAAAGCAAATCACCTGACATGTTTTCCCAGACTGAACTCTCATTGCTTTGCTAAATTTACATGATTTTTATTTTTATCATGATTACCTGCTTACAGAAAAATACTAAACATACTAAACAATAACCAGCTATCATATCCACATCCTAAAGAGAAAAAAAATCCCAGATGAATAATGGCTGTTCTAAACTTGTCTGGGCTGAGTCAAAGACAGGGCTGCACTGCTAAGAGAACCACATAAAAACACATACATAGCAACCTGAACAGTCTGTTCAAAAGACTTCTCAAACACACAGACTACACCCTAAACTTACACCAGAGTCTGCTAAACTTAAGTCTGAGTCTGTAACAAACAGACAGAAACAGCATTATAATCACTCAAGTGCCACCAAAACAGACAAATGATTATGTGACCATTCACAATTATCTCAAAAACAGTTAATAAAAAGCTTATAAAAAACTCCTTATTCTTTTGGTTGAACATTTATAATAATTTGGCACCAACAATCACTTACTGAGTGAACATTAAAGACCACTAAAACAGGTGTTTCTAGGCTTAAGACACTCTTCAGTTTTGTGATCCCCTTGTTCTGTGTAACCTCTAGAGAATACAAGGTTAGACCAAGAGTATTTCACGCTTTGCTACAATACCATGATAAAAAAAATAATACTAGTACATTCTTTACTCACATCAACTGAGCAATTAACTTTTAACGAAGAATAATCTGCATTTGACTTTCTTGAATTAGAAATCAGAGTTACATTTTCAGTTCAGTTTGCCATCCAGGTGAAGATACTGAATAAGAACCACAAAAATCTTTTAATCACTGTAAGCTGGCCAAGCCTATTTACAGTGCAGCCTATTTAAAGACCCTGTATCCTACTTTTTGTATTTTATTTTTTAAGACTGATCTATGTACATGATCTTTGTTCTGACTGGTTGTCTTGTGAGTGTGTCTCATTCAAACATCTCCTTGTACTAAATGAGTGGGCTAAGCTGCTGTAGGCTGAATAGATAGAATGTCTAATGCCAAATTTCCAACAAATACGTGACAGCCTGGTGTGCAGTAACTTGATCGGGTTCATACTCATTTTTTTTTTTAAGCATAGTCATGTTGAATGAGATCTTACCCAATCTTGGCAACGGTTTTCATGAACTGTTTCCCTAAAGGTTTGTAATTCTTTGGCTTGCATTTACTGGAACTCTGCGGATAATTAACGATAACACGAAAATCATTTCCATGGAGGCTGAAATTCCCTAAAGAATACACAGATACACACCCTGTCGCTGCCCTGATACAGACTACAGATAAGTTTCAGATAAGGATAATACAGTTGCTCCTTGTACCAGACTGTGGATCTCAGAAATACAGCGAAAGAAAAATTCCATACAAAAGTCATAAGACAGTTAAATTAAAAAAGAGAAAGTGGTCAAGTATGTTTTACTGCAAAAGCCCCTTTAGTCACGTGCAAGCATCTGACTGGTCAATGATCTTGGGCAGTAACCTTCCAGTTCTGATGAGCCAACAGGGGATTTCCTAAGGTCTCTCGGTACACTTTCTCCAAAGCTTCCAGATAAAGACATATTTCCTCTCCCAGTTCATAACAGATTACTTATTGGTGCAGTTTAGAAGTAAACAGTGAATTCAGGCTTGAGATGTTTAGACTATTGTGAACATAAGTATACTTGACAATGTGTATAAATAATCATGCATATAAGTGATTAGTGGGATTGGGAGGGAAAAAAATCATTATAGTATAATATACCAGTATTCTAGGTACAGACACACGAAGATCCATGCATGAATATTTTATTTCTTACTTACTAACATGGAGTGCTCTTCAAAGATAAAGGGGCCGTAAAATTGGGACCATGCTGCTTCAGGTTCAAGGACTACTTAATTTATCATTTCACAGCAGGTAGGCAGTGAATAATTATCAAAATACAGGACATCCCCTTAGATTCATAAAACCTAAAGTCACAGGGATGTTTAAGGATAGTCAAACGATGAACCATGACCTCTTGTTTCACTGGAGTGTAAATATGAGGTGACACAGAGTACAAATACCCTTAGTCATTCAACAACACGGGGAAGAGAAGTCGAGAATACAGTAATGAAATTAGCCTTTATAAATCAGCAAGTGGTTATAAAAATAGCTATATGACTATCCCCATATCCACTGCTCGGATTTTTAAAAAAAAATCAGAACTGTACTGATCCTGCCCGAAAAAGGATGCATGTTTATTTTAGCCCCACACAGAGTGATGAGGGTAGTTAGGAGGGCAAACATTTCTTCAGTGATCATTGTTGAAGATGTTTTAAGATGCTGGTGGCATTTTGGGGTCACCAAGTCTCCAAAACTACAATCAGATGCCATTCCAACAACCTATTTGGAAGGTGTAACAGAAAAAAAAAAAATCATTTGTGGATGCACCTAGAGCAAGACACTACTGGAACTTACTGGAATTTGCTTCTGTGGTCAGATAAGACAAATAAAGAACTTAAAGTGGGTTGGGTGCAAAAAGCAGGATGGTGTTTCAGAAAGGAACCTCATCCCTATTGTTAAGTATGGTGGAGAATCTGTGATATTTTAGGGTTGTTTTTCCTCCAAAGGCCCTGAGAATGGGATATATGGTGGTGGTGGCCTAGGGGGTAGGATACTTGCCTTCAGAGGTCATGGGTTTGAATCCTACCTTCAGTATACCACCACTGGGTTCCTGAGCAAGACCCTTAACCCCAAGCTGCTCCAGGGAGACTGTCCCCTGTAGTTAGGGAGTGGAAGTCGCTTTGGATAAAAGCGTCTGCTAAATGCCGTAAATGTAAATGTAAATCAAGGACTGCGAGATTTCAAAAGAATCTTGTTGCCTTAGCCAAAAAAACTAAACTCGGTTGTAGTTGGACACCGATCCAAAACTTATGTTCAAGTCCACACAAAAATGATTAAAATAGTACAAAATCAAGCTTCAGACATGACCTTTCCAGTCCCCAGGGCTAAACCCCACGAAAAACTGGGGTAAAAAAAAAAGGGGGTAAGTAGTGAAGGGTCTAAAAGGACCAAGGACCCTAGAGGATATGGAGACATATCTGGAGAATATCTGGAGAAATTCTGTATTGAACAGTGGTTTGAGACCACTTGCTCTATATTCTCCCATGTCATTAAGCCTTATAGGAGAAGATTCATTATTGTTATGCTGGGAAAGAGAGGCTGCACAGTACCAGATGCAGGAGTGGCAATTATTCTGTCACATGCAGTTTTGTTAAGATGTATGTCTCAGTAAGGGATTTTGTTTTTTTAAAGCAATTTAATGTTTCTTACTTCAATTAAATGTTAGTTTTTTTCTCATGAGCTCAGTGTGAGATTGAGCTAATTAAGCATAAAGACATTTTTCATGTCCGTGTTTATTCATCTTTACCAGGGGTGCCAAAAACTATGGAGATGACTGTAAATGCGCACAGATCATTTCATGCAGTGGTAGCAGCAACTGTGGAATTTGAAAGCCATCCAGCAATAAATATTGTATTCTTACACTTGTATCCTCTGCCTGTAATTGGACGCACCAGGCATGAACAAAACAGTCTAATAGTAAATAAAAGGTTTTATTAAAACACAGAAACAGTACTTTGTATAGTGACTTTAGAAAAAGAGAATTCAGTGTTACTAAAGTGTGCTTTCATTTCTGTCCATACCTCTGCACAGAAAGAACTTAAAACCAGCTTCTCCTATTCCAAAATAATTACTGTGTTAGGTTGTCACTTTCTATTAATCCAACTCACTATCACATGGCAGACTGACCACCTAAAGTCTCACATCCCTGAAAAAATCCCTGAATTATTCAAGCGCAAGGTTTGTTGCAACACGTTAGCTGAGCTAATGGGTCTTCGTGTGTGATGTCGTCATTGCTTATTTCTTGATTTCATTCTTTCGCTTTGGTAAGTCTTACCAGGGCAGGTGTCTAAGAGCTGCTGGCCGTCCTGTATGAGGTTCTCTGAGGTGGGCAGGGAGCAGCCTGCACTCAGCTGGTCTCTGTGCTGCCATCGTCTCAGCTGCAGCTGTTGCAGCCAGTACATTTTAGCATCACGGTTTGCAGCCTGCAATGAAATGCTTTAATTAGACAAACGAAAGGCTTTCTTGTATGTTTTACAGAGTATACAACACTGAAAGAACCATGTATCTCCACTTTGATGACTTTTCATAAGTAGGAAAAAACACTCTAGTCCATGTAATTTTGGACAAGTTCAGACATTCATTGTGAAATTTAAAAAGCATCTGGCATTTTCCAGTAATGTAAATTAATAAAAATGAACAAAAACAACATACTGGAACTTTATAATGGCTGCACTGACTAAGCCCACATGTGTATTTGTGACTGTGTTGTGTAAGGGTGGATAATATGGCAGAAGTAACATTACATGATACATTTTCATGTGACATTTTCACAACATGTAATGTATATTACATTTTGTTCTTCTCAGGTTTGCTGCTGTTCATGGCCATTCTTTACTGATTCTTTATTATTGTTCCACATCTGCATGTTAATAAAGTAGTTCTTTAGAAGTATTGATGATACCCATGATACGCTCTGAAAAGTGTGTTGTGATAAAAGCATATTGTGAGACACAAACAGCTGAGAAATCTTCAGAAATATAACTGCCGCTTTAGGATCATGCATACTTACCTCTCACATATTTACTTTCAGTTTCACATTGCAAGAAATCATCTTGAGACTGTGCCAGTGTACAAGTTAATGTAGATTTACATGCCAGCTTGATATGAATCGAAGTATGGACTTCTATGACTAAGCAAATGGTAGGGGAAATTCTATTTAAAAAGGTATGATCACAGTACAGTAAGAGAACAGTAAGATCTGTACAGTAAGAGAAAACATCAATAAATTAATACATATAAATAACATACGTTTAAGACAAATGTTTTTTAAAATTATTTAAAGTACCTAGACCTTTGCACAATTTAGTTTTATTTCTTTGTCCTGTAGTAATATTTTTGTGTCTATTGATTTTGCATTGTTTATATTTTGTATAATTTGCACGTCTATAGTAATACATTTCCAGCAAACCACTGTGCTTCAGTGCTGCATCCCGTAACCTAACCCTCCAGTACCACTGATGATGTGCAATGGTTTTTGCTGCCGAGCCACTGGCTAACTCCCTCAGGGAGAAGGGGAAAGATTTCCAGAGCAGGAAAAAGGCCATTGTGAACAGGGTCTCTGACAAAGCAATCAATGTGGGAGAGGTTTAGATCAGAGTGCTGGATTACAATACTTTTTATGAACTGTTTTCAATGTGTGAGCCTCACCACAATGGCTCAGGCCCTAGAGAAGCACCAAGTCAGGATGAACCAACTGTACACAATTCCTTCTGTACATAGTTCTTTCTAAACTGTATCAAGGTCAGTAATCTACCCAATACACTGATGGTCTGGGGCAAAATATAGGCCACAAAAGGTTTTCATAGCCATACTGTTTTTTTTAATCATTTACAAAATGTTGGATTTTTTTAGTTGCAGGCCAGGTAACTGCCCCTTAAACTGATTTATATAGAATGTCTTCAAGCCGACAAAAGGATGCACCAAATATGTTTTATGTACATATCTGCTAATGCCAAAACCAATGCCTATACGAAAACATTTTTTTAAAAAATGCAGAAATTGGGACTAAAATGATTTTAGCAAGGTATTCCAGCATCAGTTAAACATTCTGCTCCTCCAGGGCTCAATAAATTCATTATTAAATATGAAATATTGGTCAAATCTAAACATCTGTCTAATGTTGATATTATTTTTTTCACGCGTATATCTGTCAATACTAAAACGATTCTGATATCAACACACATCTCTAAAAATGATCCATGGAAAATAATCTATATATTGGACTGAACCTGCATATTGCTTATAGCATCAGCCAAATAGTAAACTAAACAGAGAACAAAACAACATGACATTTACTACTTTAAAGGTTTACTACAGTACTATAATACCGCCAGCTCTTAGTCTTTTTCTAATTTTGACTATATGAACACTAGCACCAGTGTTTTTATAATGGCCTTATTTTGAGATATTTTTTGAGCTTGGAATTGAAAATAGTTTGCTGCAATTGTAAACCTTCATAATTTCTTAAGCACTGACGCTTCAGTGTGCAATATAAACAGTGTCTGTGGCTGACCACACTGTTGAAACAAACAGCATATGCAACAAATACAAACTAATGACAGCCACCTAAATACCTCAAAAGATATTAGCTACCATGTACTGGCTTACTATCTATTATTGCGAAAGTGTTTATGCATGAAACAATACAACAATGTATGAACAGTGAGCTGCAGTGTAACTGAAATCCCTAGTATGTGCAAGCATAATTGCGCAATAAAGCCTGATTTAAAATGTCTCCAATCCAAAATGCCTGTTTGTAATTCCATTTTTTTTCAATAATAGTTCTTAATTTACACCATTTAAAAACACCAGCTGCCATTTACATTGTATGAACACTGCATGAGAAATTAACCAATAGAAATGGCCCAAAATATTTTTGCTATAGGAACAGATATAACGTTTCTCTTCTCCTGTAAAGGCTTTGTGATGGTGACAGGACGAATTGTACAGACAATGACCCTACCTTGAGTATGAATGCGCGTTCTGGTGTCTGTATGTGGAAGGTGCCCTCCTCCCCCTGCAGTGGGTAGCTGAATGTGGCATTGCACAGCTCCACTTTGCCCAGCGGGTTCACATCCTGCGCCGTGCGATAGTAGAACAGCTGGCACTTCTTCTCTTCATAGATGAACCAGCGGCACTTCCAGACTCTGAGCGGGCCTCCTTGCTTGTGGAGATAACCGCACAGCTTAGTGCTGGAGAGATGCTCAGCGGTGCTGTTTGGATGTGGAGCGTCCGTCTGAGCACCCTCCTTTCCCTGGTCACCCGTGGACAGACCCATAGTGCCCGCGTGCGTCTCCTCCGGACTCTCGACCAAAATGCAATACTCTTCGCTTCCAGGCATGTGTTTTTCTTCCTGAAGCGGAAGTGACCCAGACACACAAGCACTGGGATTTCCTTCACACCCTCCTTCTCCCTCCATCCAGCTGAAGAAAAAGAGAACCAGTGAAAAACAAATGCTCAGCAGAACAGTGCCAGATATGCAGGGGTCAGGGATCTATATTTACCTCATTGTTTTTACTGAATGATACAATTTCACCCCCTACTGATGAGGACACAAGAAATGTCCTTATATGCTTCTACATTCTTACTACATTCACTACATCTTTCAACTAGCCACTCACTTTAACTCTAAGTTTATCAACCCATCCTAAACCTAACAATCTAATATGTAGATAAGCTATTGTGGATGCTCACAATAAACCATAATTTAAACTCTTGTGCAGGCTGTATTAGAGGGTTTTCTGTTATGATAACCATAATAAATCTCATCACAATACAGTTTCCTGAGCATACAGCAGTTGTTGTTAGTACTTAAAGAACAATGACTGCAAGTTTCATTACAAAGACAGCATAAGTAGGCAGCACAGTGTATGAAACGTTTAATAAGAACGTTTAAT
>JBBPCZ010103625.1:0-10892 GCA_037974445.1 Brycinus macrolepidotus
TGTATGGGTGTGTGTGTGTGTGTGTGTGTGTGGGTGTGTGTGTGTGTGTATGGGTGTGTGTGTGTGTGTGTGTGTCCACATTCATTCCAGCTGAGAGCGGGAAACAGTTTCACACACTTATGCAACAGAGAGAGAGAGGGACGAGAGACATGTTTAAACAGAGAGAGAGAGAGAGAGAGAGAGAGAGAGAAAGAGAGGGTTGGCAGGAAAGAGGGGACGAGATAACATGTTAATAAGCATGTGACCTAATCTTGTCTATTATGACTTCTTCAGTAACTACTATGAAATATTAAATGAGTCTTATAAATTATTGAGTATCTACTATGAATTATTCTTTAACTACTGTGAATTTTTTTAAATCTAGCAGACATTCTGTGTTTACTACTGTGAATTATTCACTAACTACTATTAACAATTTAGTATCTGCTATCAATTATTCAGTGTAACTGTTATTAAACTGTTTATTATTTAGTATATATGAATCATTCAGTATCAAGTCACTCACATAATAAATCTACTATGAATCAAGTAGTAAATCTACTATGTGTTTATTATAAATAATTTAGTATCTACTAGTATCAACTGTGAATTATTCAGCGTTGTTGAAATGACCTCTTTGTCGAAAGAGATTGCAGATGGTATAACATTTCTTTTCTTTGCTTTTGTCTGTAATATAAAAGCAACAGAAGACTGGCGATGGTTGTTATGATAAATAGAATCGTGTTTGTAATGATCTGATGTGATGAATACACCACTGTGACCCCAAATCACAATGGCTAAATTGTGGAGGTTAATTTTATTAATTTCTCTCTCTCTGTGTAGGTGTTGGAGGATAATACTGGAGTGAGGAGAGTGGTAGTTACCCCCCAGTCTCCAGAGTGCTACCCCCCCAGTTATTCCCCAGCTCTCTCTCCCACCCACCATATACCCCCATACATGGCCCACCCTCACTTTATTCCCAACTCACACACGGCCTTTTACCCGCCCCTCAGCCCAGGGGACTTGAACCCCCACCAGTTCTACCAGCACCACCTCCCACCCATCTACAGCGAAGGTAAGCTGAGTTAAAGCTTACGCCTCCTACAGGAGACCCCCTTCACTGCATTATTTCTCCTGTCTGCTGAATGAATAGCGTTTTAGTAACAGTAGGTCAGAAAGGTTGTGTGTGTGTGTGTGTGTGTGTGTGTGTGTGTGTGTGTTTATAGAGATAATCCCCCTCTTTGGTATGAGCTACGCGGGCCGTGAGGAGCCTTATAAACCTCAGCCGAAGAAGATGAAGGACCGTCTGGAGCGACAGAACAATCTGAACAGCGCCCCCTCTGGCTACAAGAACAACATCAGCTCCAGCAGCGTCTACAACGGCTATGGGAAGAGCCAGGGGGGTGGGGGAGGGGGAGGCAGCCCTGGAGCCAAAAAGACCAACAGGGGCCCCCGGAGCAGCCCCAGAGGCCAGGAGCCCGAACAGCAGGGTGAGAGAACAACATTTACATTTTTACATTCACATTTCGTCACTATCACTTCATAACCTTTAAGCTCAATTATTTAGCACTAATAAAAACAAATGTCTACCTTGTGCTTCTACTCACTGAGCCCTTTATTAGAAACACCTGCCTTACAGTGACACCTACCCTATTGTTGTTAGTTTACTGTAGCTAGCCTGTTGTTGTTTGCCTAATGGAGCTAGCCTATTGTTGTTAGCCTACTTAAGCTACACTATTAGCAAGCTTGCTGTTTCAACCAGCACATTCGAGGACACATTCCAGCTTTACTGGCCTGAAGATTTGCACAAAATTATGCAGAATCATAGCAGGAAACCATTGTCAACAAATTTATACCTGAACAGCATGTGTCTGTGCTTCCATCCCTTATCACTTCAGGCCTTAAAGGTTTAAAACTAACAGACACCTGCACTCCACAAAGCTCCTGCTGTTTCTCCTCAAACAACTGCAGGGGTTTAGTCCATCAACTCTGCCTCTCTGTTACATCTTCTGTAAAGCCTCTGACTGATGGTCAGCTGCATTAAAGCTGAGCCTGAAGCTCTGATCTGTCAAAGAAGGACTTTTCCTCACCATCCTCACTGATTTCCATCATTCTGCACTGAGTGTGTATGGGGGGAGGGTTTACTGGGTGTGTGGCACTATGTGCAGGTGTGTGTAGGGTGTATGCTGACGTCATGGAAACGGGAATGGAACACACACCACCGAGTCTTTGATCATTCACCAAACAGAGCCAAGTATTTTTACCTACTGCCATATGTTGTTAAACACACAAACACACACACATACACACACAAACACATATACGCACACAGTTTATGTCCAAAAATATGAAGACAACCCTTTTAAAGAGTAATTTACTTTTCCACAATGCAATGCCTGATGAGAGTGAACTAAATTCTCTACTAAACTCTTACGGTCATAAATTGACTCATGACCGTCCCTGGTTTCATCCAGTGTCCAGGAGATGCAGATTTACTTTAGTATGTGCAGTCTCAAACATTACATATCTTCTCTCAGTAGCAAAACACCTAGAAAAGTATCCTTACACACACACACACACACACACACACACACACACACACACACACACCCCCCCCTTCGCCTGAAACAGGCAGATACTGTGTGTTACAGAAAAGGGGGGTTTCCAAGTAAAAAGAGAGAGAGAAAGAGAGTGTGTTGTTATTGGCCTCGATTATCCTGAGCTGGCCTGCAGGATCTAGGTTATGGGAAAGTGTGTGTTACACTGAAACAAACACACACACACACACACACACCAGCTGTGGGTGAGTCACTGAGGGGTTTAAGTGGTCTTACACAGTTACGTCACTGCCATGAGCGGCCCAGACTGACACACAGCACAGACGTGTGTGTTACCAGTATAAACAAACTGCTCACACCATAATACACTCAAGGTGGTGCTATAGCCACAGTATAACACCCCATATAGGGTGAAAAAAACACTGATCTGCTAACAGGGTCTTCAGGGGTCTGTGTCATACAACTGAGTGGAAAAACTCAGGCAGATTTGCAATAATGAATGCCGATGGGTTAAGTTTATTCTAGAGAAATGCGTAATGACCGCTACAATGGAAATACGCAACTGGATGGACTTGCGAAGCCATCAGTGAGCTTCAGAGCTCCCTGAATTTTGCCAGTATGTGGACTTTGTTACCCAAGCATTGCTGGTGCATACCGAGCCCCCACCTCAACTACTTAAGCCACATCTCTTGTTATGCTAATCAGAGCACACAGCTGAAGCAGACGAAAACCTTGCCCTCTGGTGCAATTTTTGCACTTCAGGGCATGTTTAGGAAGGCTGCAACCTATGGCGGTTCTACCAACCTGGAGGAGTACATGCAGTGAATGACTGGCTACATCAACAAGTGCTTAGACAATGAAAATATCTCCAAGATCATCACCACATTTCCCAAACAGAAGCCACGGATGACTGCAGAAGTGCCACTTATGGAAAACCAGAGACTCTGCCTTCAAATCAGGTGATTATCTTAGAGACAGTTTCGTCATCAATACACTTGCTGATGTAGCCAGGTAAGTACATTGATAATGAAACTGTCTCCAAGATCATCACCACACGCCCCAACCAGAAGCCACAGATGACTGCAGATGTGTCACCTACAGAGAACCTAAGACACTGCCTTCAAATCATGTAATGATTTGCTTCACTTATTGAATGGGTTAAATGCAGAGAAAGAATTTTACATTGTTCACACTGTGTGCTGTGCTGTGGTGTGTTCACGTGTGACTATAAGGGGCCACTTTGCTTTACTTTAATGATTTTGGAGACAGTTTCATCATCAGTGTACTTGCTGATGTAGCCAGGCAAATGCATCAATGACAAAACTGTCTCCAAGATCATCACCACATGCCCCCACCAGAAGTCCATGGATGACTGTAGAGGTGCCACCTACTAAAAATCCAAGACACTGCCTTCAAATCATTTGATAAGCCCACCTTGACAACAACAAGGGCCTATCTGGCCCAGGCCATCAGAGCAGCAGAAGGCCATTGGACAAGACAACATTCCTAGCCGAGTGTTCAGAGGATATGCAGGCCATCTGTCAAATGTTCTCGCAGACATCTTCAAAATCTCTCTGAGGATGACCGTCATCCCAACATGCGTCAAAGCAACCACCATCATCTATGTGCTCGGTAAGTCTTCACTGTCCTTCCTCAGTGACTACTGTGTTATTGCACTCACATCCATCACCATGAAGTACCCCAACAGTTCAATGGATGATGGCATCACCATTCACATGGCCCTCACCCATCTGGACATAAAGGACACTTGTGTGAAAATGATGTTCACAGACTTTGGTTCAGCATTCAACACCATCATTCCTCAGCATCTGATGGGGAAGCTGAGACCGCTGGGCCTGAACACCTTCCTATTCAACTGATTCATGGACTTCCTGACTTGGAGACCTCAGTCAGTCATGATCAAGAGCTACATCTCCTCCACCTCCTGCTGAGCCTGGGAACCCTCAGGGCTTTGTACTCAGTTTACTGCTGTTCATACTGCCATCCCAAGACTGTGCTGCAATGCACAGCTTAAACCACATTATCAAGTTTATTGCAATGACTGTGGTGGGTTTGATCAGTGTGAATGATGAGGCGGGGTACAGAGAGGAGGTTCAATGTCTAACAGACTTGTACAGAGCCAACAACCTGTCTTTTAATGCAAGTTGTTGACTTCAGGAGAATGCGCCATGATCACTCTCTGCTGAACATCAATTGCTCCTCGTCTAGAGCAACAAGTTCCTTGTGAACTTCATGTGGACCCTGAACACCAGCTCCATCACCAAGAAAGCCCAGCAGCATCTCTACCTTCTGAAGGGACTGAGAACTCAACCCCAATCATCCCTCTCATCCTCCCAGCCCTCATCTTCACCACATTCTACAGAGGGACTATAGAGAGCATCCTGTATAGTTGCATCATGGTTCGCAGAATTGCTCCACCTTGGACCTCAAAACCCTACAGAGCATAGTGAGGACAACTGAGAAAACCATCAGGGTCTCTCTCCCCTCTGTTACGGACATCTACACCACACACTGCCTCCGCAAACCCACCAGTAATGTGGATGACCCACACACACCTCGCATACCCCCTTCTCCCTCCTGCCACTGAGAAAAAGTTTCTGTAGCATGTGGGCCCTCACTGCCAAGATGGGAAACAGTTTCTTCCCTCCAGCCATTAGACATAGACAATCAGAACTGAATCGAAATACTCTGCTTTTTGCACTCTCTGTCTTGTCCTGCCCACACTTGAGTAGTCTTGTGGTGCTTCTGTTTTTGTACTTTGTGTTGCTCCATGGAAGAACGTTGTTTTATTTCACTGTGTACTGTGTTTATGGTTGAAATGATAATAAAGACCAATCTGATGACTTGACTTTGACCACAGTGAAAATGGGTAGATCGCAAGTGATTCTGATCACATGAACAACAGATAATTTAAAACACAGCCATCAGTTGCATTTTTGGCCAGCAGTGTTTTTATTTTTTGGCACACAGACACACACACACCCCATTACGATCTAATATTTTATTTTAGATTTGCTGGCAAATCCCTCTGAGGAACAGTGTTTAACTAAGTGTTTTCCAGGGTTTCTCTGTGCCGTGTGTTTCCATGTATTTCCGGTGTCTTTGGAATGTTGGTCTCTTTTCCCTTAACTCTGCTTCACACTCTTCCTTAGTATCTATGATTTAAGAGTGACTATTTAATATAACTTTTTTGTGTTAGGGTGTAACACTGCCCTCTGCTGAACAGTGCTGTAACAGCAGGCCTTTTCTCTCCGTCTTACATTTACATTTATGGCATTTTAGCAAACGCTTTTATCCAAAGCAACTTCCATTCCCTAACTACAGGGGACAGTCTCCCTGGAGCAACTTGGGGTTAAGGGTCTTGCTCAACCCAGTGGTAGTATGCTGAAGGTAAGATTCAAACCCATGATCTCTTGGTCCAGAGGCAAGTATCCTACCCGCTAGACCACCACCACCCCAATCTTCAGCAATAAGTTTCCAAACTCAGAACAAAATAAAGTATAGCACCTTTACTCACCATCCACATACATAGTATATGATTGAACGAAATTGCGTTTCTTACAGTCCCAGTTGCACGGACAGCACAAAAAACAAACACACAACATACGGCATGAAGACAAAAAGTAAAACAAGACAGTGTAACAAGTATCAGTGCAACAAACGTTTAGGAGGACAAGCAGGAGATATTATTTGAGGTAGAAAGTAGCAGATATATATTGAGGTAGTATAGTGCAGTGCAAAGACACCAGGAATGTGCAAGAAGTATGCTGTATATATGTTCAGTGTACATTTGCAGGGAGATTAGGGTTATTGCTGTTGGCCTGTGATGTGGTTTTGTAGTCAGTTATGGCTAGGATGCCCTACCACATGCGCCTAGGGTCTTTAGTGTCACAGAAGTTGCTGTTTATTTTCTGTGCATACCGACGTTTAGTTTTCCTGATGGCCTTGAAAAGCCAGCATCTCTTGCTCACAACAGGGCACAAACCTCGGCCACCAGCCATGGCTTTTGTTTGGCACGCACGGCTATAGAGTAAGTGTACTCCTCTGGCCTGGATCGTTTCAGCAGTGGTCTGTAGGCAGGGAGCAACATGACACAGAGGTGGTCGGATTGACCCAGGTGGGGGAGGGGAACAGCCTTGTGTGAGTTCTTAATGTTTGTGAAAAATAGGTCCAGCATATTTTCTCCCCTGGTGGGGAAGTTCACATGCTGGTAGAGCTTTGGTGCCACAGTTTTTAAGTTGGCATGGTTGAAATCTCCAGCGATGATGAAGAAGCCATCTGGATGCGCTGTTTGCTGCTCGCTGATGGCATCATGTAGCTCTCGTAGCGCCACGTTAGCATTAGCACCGGGGTATGTACACCGCCACAACAACAATGGCAGCGAACTCCCTTGGCAGATAAAACGGTTGACATTTCACCACTAAAAACTCAAGACACACCAGTCTTTGTTCACTTAAATGCAGAGCCCACCACTGTGTGTCTTGCCGGAGGAAGCCGTGTCTCTATCCGCACGTAGCGCTGTTAAACCTGTTCCTCGTTTCATACTGTGTGTTGAGATGGAGTCTCATGTAGTCCAGTTTGTTTTCCAGAGAGCGTACATTGGCTAGAAGTACTGAGGGGAGAGCTGGTCGGCTAGGGTTAGCTTTTAGCCTGCAGCGGACTCCCGACCGCTTGCCTCGCTTCTGCTTCTTTCTCGCATCGCTTGCGGCGTCTCCCGGTTCAGGCAGCTGGGTTCTGCGGCTCCGTGGGGGGGCTTTGTGCATGCAGCAGTCCGAGGTCCCGTGGCGTCTCTGTTACCAATGTTGGTATGTACGTAATGAGGTTTGATTGCAAAACCATAAGGGAATTGCGACTGTAGCTAACATGAGGAAGACAGACATTCCTGGAGGTTCCAGGATAGACATTAAAATGAAAACTAGCACCGTGTGTGGGAGCCATCTTGGTTATTTGGAATGACAACCTGCACTTTACACACAGTTTCTGTGAAATAATAAAAAAAAATAATAATTAAAAAATAATCTCTCTCTCTCTCCTGTAGATCAAGATACAGAGGTGAAGAAATTTCAAGATGTTCTATCAGCAATAGAAAAGCCCCAGGTGAGTCTGTCTGTCTGTCCATCCATCCTTCCCTCTGTCTGTCCATCTGTCTAATTGCATGCCTGCTTGTCTGTCTGTCTTTTTGTATATGTCTGTCTGTTTGCCTACCCACCTCTCAGTCTATCTGCCTATCTGTTTGTTTATCTGTCTGTCTGACTTTTTGTCTGTCTATTTAATTGTCTATCTGTATGTGTATCTACTTGTCTGTCTCCCTCCCTGCCTGCCTGCCAGTTTTTCTGTCTATCTGTCTGTCTTCCTGCTTGTCTGTCTGTCTATTTATCTTTCTGTCTGTCTATTTAATTGTCTATCTGTCTAAATCTGATCATTATTGACTATGCTCACAGTGCTATTTTACTGAGGGTAGTTTTGGGACATTTTTCCTGCGTTGGGAATAAAACCAAAGCCACATCCATTTTCTCCTCTTGCTGTGATGTCACTCATCAACCCGCAAACTTTCCGGGTGTTTAAAACTCTTTTGGGTGAAAGGAGTTTTCATATGAGTGTTTAACGCCCATTTAGAAAAGAAAACTGTTCATCAGTATTTAAAAGCTGCTCTTCAGACCAAGGAGGGCACTATGATGATCATGAAGCTAAGTGTTAATTAATAAATACTCCCACAACTTTAACCAACAGCAACAGAGTTGGACCTACAGTGTACAGCTGTTTAATGCCACATGGGGGCAGTGTACTTCTGCGCTGTTGTATGTTTGCTTTCTGCTTGCTTCCTTGCGTGTGTATGTGTGCTTGTGTGGGTTGAGGGGGATAATGCTGTAATGTTTTTGTCGTCTGTAGATGTGTGTTTTTTCAGCTCAAACATTCCATGCACACTCGTTCATATTCAGCTTAAACTAGAATGTCTCTCGTCATCTATGTGCTGTTCAACATTTTCCGTTGTGTGTGGGAGGTGAGAGTGGTCAGTATGTTTGTGAGTGTGTGTGAAACACAGAAAGGCTGCTCAAAATAAACTAAAATTACATATATGGAATTATCTCTGACTTTGATTTACAGTGAGTGGACAGAATAATTGCAACTACCTTGTTCTTCCACTCCCTGGCCACAACAGAAATATCTACCAGCCCCCTCTGCCCCATTCATGAGATATTATTTGGGAGGGGGCCCATTCTCAGCACAGCAGTGATGCTGACATGGTAGTGTGTGTGATAATGCGTGTCCCGCTAGTACACAGCATCAGTGTCACTGTTAGGTTGAGGGGTTTGTGATAAAGACTCACTTCACAAGGGCAGGCGAAGACATCTGTTCCGAACCAGAATATCACCAAGGCAGAAGTCACCAAGATTTTTAATGTAGGTTGCAGAAGTTTTTCACAAGACATAATGCATCACCCTACTGTTCATGGGACTGTCCAGCCACAGGCAGGTCAGAATGTCCATGCTGACCACTAATCACGAAACTGCTTACAGTCAGCATGTGAGCATCAGAACTGGACCACGGTGCAATGGAAGAATTTGGCCTGGTGTGGTCTTGTTGAGTCCAGACCATGCTGGGTTGGAGTTGTTTTGGTTTCATGTGGAGGACCAAGAGCACATCAAGCAGGTTTGGTCTGTTCACAGTAGTAAATACTCCTCTTCCTCTGGGAACATTCTTCCTTCATTTGGAGGCTTGAGGGCTGGGAAGAGTGAGTCACTGTAACAGAAATGTTAATGTGGTGCTAATTCTAACAGATATGCTGACGTCCTTGAGATGTCCTCTCTGTACGTGACTGCACGCTCACCACTGCTGGAAAAATGTGGTCTCCTGGTGATTTGGATTTGGAGGTGAAGGTTTGATCCCAGCTGTTGTTCCTCTGTGTCTGTATTCCTCAGCTTTTCAAAGAGTTCTCAGTCTAATATCAGCTTGAACACTGACTTCGTTTCGGGCTAGATCTTAACCTTGTGTGTATGTCACCAGAGATCATGGCCAAGACAAGTCAAGTAGGTTTATTGTCATTTCGGCCATATACACAGCAGACAGCCTGATAGGTCTTGAACAGAGAAGGAGAGAGACTCGTCCCACGCTCTCATACGAATGCACTTGGCCTGACACAAGGACACTCTGAGGAGATAGTGAGGGTAAGATGATCGGCTGGATCGGCTGGCTTTTATCTAAAGACACACAAGGGGCTCAACACGGACAACCAATGAACACACAGCACTGATAATGACTAAATAAGGATTAACGCGTAAACAGATGAAAGACAGGTGAGCCACTTCACTGGTGCCTAGCAGCCCAGATCAGGAGCGAGCTAGGGAGCTCATCAGGAACAGGTGGGTTGCCAGGCACCGGGCTCAAACAAAAACTAACCTGCACGTGACACACAGATGCGACGAGACTTCCGCAGGTTAGAACTCTGGTAACGTGGCCTGCTGGGGGCGTGGCTGAGGTGGCACAGACGTGACAGTTATGGTTTAGTTGTCCAAAATACAATCATGTTAAACTCAGATTGGATCAGTTTTCATGTAAACAGAATGGAACTAAAGTGAACTGCAATGGAGCTGATTTTTGAATAATTTTCTGACTGCCTTGTCACTTCTATCACTTGTGGTCTTCACACATGGTGAGCTTATAAGATGCTGCAGTAAGAAACACACAGTTGAGAAGCATCTTTGGCCCTGTTTACAGCTGGTATGTCATGTGATCAGATCATCATCCAATGAGATGTTTGCCCTTTTCAAATGTAGCTTCTGTATCCAGATATGGGTCAGATCTCATTTCCCTGCGCAATATTTAACTCCGATTATTGTAGACCATCTAAGGATGTGTCGTCATTCTACCACCCAGTTCTGATCATTTGTTTCTCATTAATGAGACATAGGGGACTGAAAAATGAGGACATTTTCAGTCCCTCAGCTCCAGCTCTCAGTAATAATGTAAAGCTTAAGAATGTGTGAGAATCCAGCTCTGTTAGTGTGGGGAACTGTTGAGTTCACGTTTTAGATTTAAACCCACGCAGAACCTGTTGTATGGATGATGTTATTCATGTCTCATCAGTGAAGTGGAAAAAATGGAATATGGGCTCTGATCCTGATATACTGGACTGGATCAGGACATCGCTAACTGAGTGTAGTCGTGACTGACCTTCTTCTGCTGTTTGAAAAGATATCGGAAGACACTTAAATCAAAGAAGCAATCACCATAGATCACACACCCCCTCCACACACAGACATGCACAGACACACACACACACACACACACACACACACACACACACACACACACACACACACACACACACACACA
>JBBPCZ010103636.1:0-10891 GCA_037974445.1 Brycinus macrolepidotus
GTTCTTTTGTTAGTTTGGGGAGCCGAGTCTGAAGTGTCCCGTCCTGTTTGTTTCTGTGTGGTTTACTTTATTTTCATTAAAAAACGTAGTATTTACTGCTGAGTGCGTCCTCCCCTCTTTTCCCTCCTTCTCGCCCCTGACAACACCAAAATGTTTTCTGGGAACAGCAAGTCATTAAACGATAAATAATGTGCTGTAATTTACAATTAAAAAAAAGTTGCATTAAGAAAAGTCATAATTCATATTTACAGGACCGTTTTAACACCTCCCTTTATC
Source organism: Brycinus macrolepidotus (assembly GCA_037974445.1). Lineage (NCBI taxonomy): Eukaryota > Metazoa > Chordata > Actinopteri > Characiformes > Alestidae > Brycinus > Brycinus macrolepidotus. The sequence goes on from JBBPCZ010103636.1 coordinate 277, forward strand.
TCTTAGAATTAAACAGGCTGTTTTTGTTACTATGCCTTTAAGACTGATTTATGTAAATTAGCTCTGTTCTAACTGGCCGCTCTTTTTTGTGCCTCTTTCAAAAAGCATTCCGGAGTGAAGCATTCTGTATAACTTCATCACGAGTGGGTGGAGCTAAACTGCTGTAGGCTGCAGAGACAACATATGTAAAGAATTGGTTTTCATGACATCATTCAAAATGGACTAGTTTTGCAGTTTAGTTTCTGTGTAGGCGGTATAGACTGGGGAGTGAATGGTATGCCTTGATATGCTTTGGTATGCCATGATATGGGCTCTTTAGGAGTTTTTGGAAGGACTCACATGCCCTCGAGATGATATCACAAAGGAGAACATTCTCTCGATCAGAAAGAAGGCGTAGATCCCAGCGATGATGCCCATAATCTTGAACAGGTAATCCTTTTCTTCTCTGAGGTCATGGTCATCATGGTGACTGACATCATGAAGACCAAGGATCTTCAAAAACAACAAAAAAACCCTCTTAGAATAGCGATGATGCTGGCTGAGCACTAGGCTGTGTTGTAACACACAAGCCTTTCTGTGCTCTTTTCGCCCTGTATCTTTTTATAGTTAAACACATTTGTGTAGTAAACTTGAAGGCTAACAAACAGCTTGTTCAGAATCATAGAGCAATGCGCTACACTGAGACCAGACTGCTAACTGCTAACTGAGTGTTTGGCAGACACTCAGACTGACTAGCTCATTGTTTACATTGACAGAGAGCTGGAGACCACACCATTTTTTTCTGCTGAATGAGAGCACTGCCAGTTAACTGTCTCAAGGAACTTTGGCCATGGATGGCAAGTGGCCTTGCTGGGAATCAAACTTAAGGCCTAAACACTGACAGTGAAATAGACACAAAATGTGTGTTCATGTACTCCATAGAATCTGATGATCAGTGTAAGACTGTGTACAGAGGACTGTCTCACCCTGTTTATTTGTGCCTTTCATGTCTTGAATATGACTAAAAGAGGCAAAAATTGATCTTAGATTCTTCTACCGGGGTCTTTACTTCTGACACCTTTGGCTCAGATGTCTTTGGTGCAAAGATATTACTGCATTGTTGGGGTATAAAAATACACATACAAATCTTCTTTTTTGCATTAAACGTTAGTGGACAACAACACTCTGCACTCTAAAAACCGTTTTAGTTCAGCTGCAAACACGTCTCCCACATTTTTCTACAGCTTGGCTACAAAAGGGACTTTAATTTCTACAACTTTAGGGACAAAAAATAAAAGCATCATTAAAAAGACGAGTGATACAGTGGTATGTTTCAGTCAAATCAGATTTTTTATTTTTGTAATTTACTAACAAAGTGTTCAATTACCAGAGAAATTGTGCTTTGCTGAGAATCATGTTGTGCGACTGTCATCTCTATGATCGTACAGCAAAAAATTAGATGCTCATCGCTCAGAAACCATTTCGATTTGTTTTGAACACATACTTTGTAAAGGGTGTGTGTGTATGGGAGGGGTGCAGGCAGAATGCCTTGTGTATTGATTAAAGCCCACGAATGTATTTGGACTGTAGTCCTATCTCAGTATACCCACGCTTTAAGATCACACTGTTCAGGAGGGCAGATTAGCACGGCAGGTCCGGGGGAGTTTTTAGTTTTTAGGAGTGGCTCTGCTACGTGAGTTAGTGCTCTTGCAGTAGCTGGGTTACCTGCGGTATCAAATGGAGCAGTGCGTCTCCTGATAGTGTGCCCACAGCAAGCCCAACAAACAACTGCAGGATGAGGGCGTAAGTCTCCTTACAGGAGTTAAAGAAGATCAGGCAGATTCCCAGCATGGAGCCTACAGTGATCAGAAGCACTGCAACTGTACTATAGCCATACTCTACAGGAGAAAGAGAGAGAGAGACAGAGAGAGACAGAGAGAGAGATGGGTGGGCCAGAATATAACATCAAGACACCTAAAGACATTTACACAAGAAGAAACATCAAACAATGATATAAATTAACTGAAAAGAAATTAGATGAATCTTTTCGACAGAAATGCATGAATTGCAGAATACAAAAACAGAATTAAGGAACCGAAAATAAGATGATAAGTGGGGGTCTTACTTTCGATGTCAGTGGGTGGCGATCCCCTAGCACTGGATTGCGTGGGGTCACATGCGTCGCCCAACAACTGCTGAATGATTGCAGGACAGATGTGCCTGAAGTGGTCTCTAGAGATTGGTGAATGAGGATCCAGGACGAAGATATCCAGCAGCTGGCTGGCTGAGAAACATATCTGAGGCAAGATTTCAAAATCAAGACCATTAAAAAGGTTTTCTCTACAGCAAGAGTACTCAGTCTGATTGAGATCTTTATGCACCAAGCAATTTTCCCTAAAGGCAGTGGCCTCCTTCAGCAGCGCCCTGAAACAAAAACTGTTCAGGAAGGTGGAGGAACATGACAAAGAGTTCAAGGTGTTGACTTGGCCTCCAAATTCCCCACATCTCTATCTGATAGACGAACCAGTCCGATCCAACAGTCCATCCCAACTTAAAGGATGCTAACATATTGGTGCCAGATACCACAGCACACCTCCAGAGGTCTTAACGAAGTCCATGTCTCGATGCGTCAGAACTGTTTTGGTGGCACAAAGGGAGCCTATACACAATAATATTCAGGTGATTTTATTGTTATGGCTGATCTGTAAACCGTCAGTAAATTCTACAGTATATACTGTAGTATAATCAGATAGTCCATCCTCAATTTGGTGACTTGCAGGCTCAACACACCTACTGAAACTGGTTAGCATCACTTGAGCTGGATTAGATGTTTTTGAGAAGGAAATACATCAAAGTGTGCTTGATGGTGGCCATCTAGGACCAGGTCCTGGTCTATGCAAAATTGTTTTGTAATTTACATACTTTTTACAAAGTGGTGTGGTAACTTCTAGAGATGCGCAATTTGTAATAATATCCATCACTGTACCTTCGTCCAGTCCTTGGATCCTTTTATTAATTCCTGGCTGCAAGTGTCCGGAATGTTTATGGCAGGGCTTGTTGTGCTCCGCCTCTCCCTGCCATGTGAGCTGCGAGCCACTGTAGGATCTCCTCCTACACCAAGCTGGTACAGCAACTGTTCCAAATCTGAATACAGGATAAGGGACTTTACCTCACGTTATTGATCCTACATTCACATGTTCACATTCTGTTCACATGTTCAGAAGTACCAGTATGATTTTTTAGGGGGGGATTTCATTTTTAAAAATTAATTTTCTTCGTAATTTTGTTTGTGCTTAATTCTATCTGCTAGCTAGATCTCCCCCAGTCACACAATACTACCAACACTGGAAAGACCAGCACATGCAGTGGAATTTCTAGCTAGGGGTGATCAACAGTATTTTTCTCGGCTTGGGTGGTAAAAGACAACATCTTCGAGGACAGAGGAGAGGCCTGAGCACACGTTTCCTCCAAGTCACATGAAGTGCCACTACATCTTTTCCAACACAATGTTATTTGACAGTTCAACACATTTGGAGGAGAAACCTAACTGATAATTCTGTTTCGCCGGCTAAAAGACCTGCACTGACTAACATCACACTGAATGATGGGGGGAAGAGGTAAAGCCATCCTACCCACGTGGAAAGAATGAGTCTGGTCACAGAAGGCTCTGGCATTAATAATCGATAATTACCACACCTGCACTGATATAAGTCATACTTTCTATCAAGTTATGCACATTATAACTCATGTGTAAAGTGCATAGATTCCGGGAGCGGGGGACCATGGTCCACTTCCCACATTGCTTAAATGTCCTCTGCAGAGCTTAAATGTCCTCTGCAGAGCTACGAAGGGCTGTGACATTATACAGCCATGGAAAAAAATAAGAGACCGCATTATTTTTTTTTCTGGTTATTGCTTTTGTAATTTGTGGGAGTGTGTCTGTGAAAAATGTGCAGGTCACTATTGTTTAATACACTATTGACCACACTTGATTCAAAACTCCAAATAAAAAAATGTTTGGAGAAAATTAAAAAATAATACATATAAAAACCTTTTTATACCTTGGAAATGTAAAACTACACAACACTCTTACATTATTGTACAACTGCAACAATTAAAATATTAATGTTAAGTGCACAGTGTGTGCATGTGTGAGCTCTGATTCATCCCATCAGCAAACTGAATCAGGAGTGAAGCTGCTGGAATACAGCACATAGAACAGCTGCTCTACAAACACTACTGCACTTACAGCACATATGGAGGCATTTCTTATTTTTTTACACAGCTCACACTGCAATAGTTCATAAAAGAATAGCAACCTGTGCATTTCACACACACACACTGCCGCAAACTGTACAGACAGTGAACAGAATAAAAGGGAAAAGTGGTCTCTTATTTTTTTCCATGGCTGTATTTCAGAAAATTTTGAAACCGTGGCAATGTATGATGTTGTGTAAGTGTGTGTGTTTACCCATGATCTGCAGGTCACTGGTGCGGTTGAGGGAGTGGAAGATGTAGTCCGTGAAGAAAGCGGGTGAGGGCAGGTTTCTTCTGCTTATGCAGTGGCCCTGGCGTAAGTGAGTTATGACGGCTGCAGCCAGTCGCGGAACAGAGGAAGAATCCGCACCCCGGCTGTCCATCACACCCACCTCCTGCATCAGGTGTGCTGCATCAACACACTGATAACACACAAACATGTATTCAGCACATGCCATAATGTGTAGTTATTTTATATTAGAGCTGTCATTGTCAGTATTAGCAATGAGTAATCACTGATTATTTATGATAGTTAAGAAATCGTTTTCATCATGGGCCAAAACAGGGACTAAGCTGAACAGTAAGTAACCAAGTGTAGCCATTAAATGAGTCCACATTACTTTATTGAAAAATGATAAACATAAGCTTTTAAAAATATGGAATCATTGATTGGCTGAAATATGCATTAAAAATCAGCATCTGTTTGTAATACCACCATGTATTACAACCATGACAGTAATGACTGTCAGTTCATCAACAAGGTAAATCGTGACTTTTTTAGTACCACCAAAATCTGACATATAGATCATGGACTACAGTGAGGGGAAACAAGTGTTTGTTTTGTTATTTGATATACATAGAGTGCATATCTCCACTCCAAATGTACACACGTATGTGTTTTAACTTTAGACTTATAAATATGAATACAAATGTTTGTATTCATAAGCATTAATAAAGATATGTTTTCACATGAAATGGATAGGGAAAAATGTTCAGGTGCTGTATTAATGGTTATAACATGCTATGCATAAGTAAAGGTTTAAAACAAATTCTACATATTAATGCTGCAAAAATAAACATAAAGATGTTCTTGTGCAGATTGCATCTGGCATCATTATAAAAGACAGTGCCACTGGTTGGGAAACATATTAAAGACGCTCCCTCAGGTTTTCAACATTATTAAAACTGAAATGGAAAAAGCTACAGAATTCGAACAAATTTCTTTAAAAACCTTCTCTGTACAACAGATTCAATAATATGCAAGTGGTTCATGGAAAGTTCATGGAACCATAACGAATCACCCCTTCCCTCAGACTAATGATAAGGAAGGTAAGAGAGAAGCCAGCAGTCATTTAAAAAGAGTTGCAGAGTGATCTGCCAGCAGAGGGACCCTTTTGACTTTGAAGACAGTTTACCCAGAGGAATAGACCAAAATTAATCTGCAATGCTAAAACAAAATGCTAATGTCTTTTTATTGTAGATGCCTACAAACTATAACTGTAATTTACTTTATAGACATATGTTTTGTTTATGCTTATGAATACTTTTTTGTTCACATTTGTAAGTATATATTTTTAGACATTATGTGTGTTTATATTTTTTACTGGAAGTATATTAAATAACAAAAACAAAGGAGTTCCAAAAAGACTGTGTTCATCCAGCAAATGCATTGTTGTACAGTGAATGTTAAGGATGTGGCTTGTGACCTGGGTGTTTTTGGAAATGGGTGGCTGGTAATTCTGGTTGATGACTTGCAAGATGGTTTCTGTCTCATTAACTGAGAGGAAACCTCCATCCTCCGGGGAGTGGAGCGTGGTCAGAGCCCGGAGACAGTATGAGTAATCAGGAGATGAATATGAGGGGGAGAAAGAGGAGGAGGAGAGTGATGAGGATGAGACATTGGAAGAGCAGAGGTGTTTCATGTTGACGATGTAGTAGAGGAGCACGGTGGAAATCTTAAGGTAATCCATCTCACTGATGTAATCCTTCCCGTCATCCTCCAGTACTGACAGTAACCGGTCTTCGGGCAGGCACTATTGCCAGGGGGAAAAAAAGCACAGGTAAAAACTACAACATTTTTAACCTCATCTCTGCTTCAGCCCATTGGTTTTAATTACTCATTGCTGTAAGTTGTTGGGTTGGTTTTCTTGTCTTTTCTAAGTACAGAGAAACGCACTTAAGTTACTATGGTTTGTGATCACATGCTGCAATACAGCATTTATTTATGAAGAATTCCTTTCAGTAGGGTTTTAACCTACTGAAAACCTGTTGTCCTTAATACTATTAACTGACAAGCAAACCTCATGAATTCGAAACACATGTTCCTATTCAGTTTCAACCCGGATTCCAAAGGCTGTATCTTTGTCAGTATTGTCAGTATGGTCGTGTATTAATTACTCCATACCCTACAACTGTACTTGGTATCCTTCTCTAAGAGAGCTGTGCACTACAGATCACCAAATAACAAAAATGTCAGTATCGGTGGTCGAGACGCTCAAGGGGTACTAAAAATATTGTCGCTTTCATTGTGTCATTTGAAATTTCTAGGTTCTCTTTACAACATATAAAACCAGAACGATGTTTTTTGTTTCAATTGTTTTATTGAGCTTCAAACTGTCAAGAGTTTAGCATCCAGAAATCTCATTTATCCTGCAGAATAACCCATGACAGTGATTGTTCAGAAACTTCCTTAGTGTTAGATAATGAGCTATTTTGGCTACTAAATTTATGCCTGGGATAAACATATGTAGTTCTTAAGCTTAGCTCAAATTACAAAAAAAAAAATTAATTGGTTTAGCTGTAATAGTAACAACATTCCAGATGTCTTACTTATTTAATTGTGATTTAGCGAGTTCCTGTTTGCTTCTTGTTTCTTTGTTTGGCTGATTTGTTTCTATTTCCTGTTTCTTTGTGTTCCAGTTGTAACGTTTATTAAGTAAAGTAAAGTAAAGTAAAGTGGCCCCTTTTGGTCATGTGTGAACACACCACAGCACAGCACACAGTCTGAACAATGTGAAGTTCTTTGTCTACATTTAACCCATTCACCAAGTGAAGCAGGGGGCAGCCACCAACAGGGCGCCCTGGGAGCAGTGTGTGGGGACGGTACTTTGCTCAAGAGCACCTCAGTGGTGCCACTGGCAGTCCTGGGGTTCAAACCCATGACCTTCCGATCGCAGGAGCAACTCCCTAACCACTAGGCCCCCAGCCGAATAATAATAATTGCTGAATTTATTAATTTCGTCGCCGGTATACTACAGAAGTGTGTGCACTATCCTAAGGTAACATACAGTGCACTAACTGATCTTGGTCTTCCTTTGTTTCGATTAAATATTTCATTAAATGACATCATTTCATTCACAGATATTTTATTAAAAGACAGCTGAAGAGTGTGAACTGTTATGGGTTACTCTGCAGGATAAATGAAATTTCCAGACACTAAAAACTTGACTGTTTCAAACTCAGTAAAATCCTTAAATCTAAGAACAGATTAGAGAAGGATACAAAATGCAGTCATAGGGTATGGAAAAATGTGTGTGTGTGTGTGTGTGTAGTGCACAGACTGAAGCTTTTAAACATTGTGTCCACTTACTGTCCACACTATTAGACCTAACTAAATGTAAAGTTATTGAAGTTCATCAGTGGCTTCACAGTTTGTGTTAAACATCGTATAGTTCTTCATCACTGGTTAGTTTCAGAACACAGGACACCGTTGGCTGGATATTTGATACACACACACACAAACACACACACGCTAACAAAGAGTTTACTACTCTCTTCTCCATTTGTCGGTGTAGTGTAGGTTGGGGGAAATGAGTTGTTCTATATCTTGATTGAAATGAAAGTTAAATCCCTCACTTAATCAAGGAGATCCTCTCCCTCTCACTCTCTCGCTGACATAAAATAGGTCTCTTTACCTCTGAAATTAAAACATGGTATTCAGCAGCTCTTTGAGCTTAGTGGACAGGCTTTGCACACACACACACACACACACACACACACAAACACTGAGAGTCAAACATACTTTAACTGTATGCTGTATGTTCCATAAGCATATTCTATAAGCAAAAACAACAACAAAAAAACAAAACTGAAAGCACAATTTATAGAGTGACTCAGGAAAAGAAGTTGTGTTTATATCGCAAGTCCTTATTTATTTAAGAAGACTGAGCTCTGGGATACTCTGACTGACAGGCACCTTCTGTCCCTAAGAAGACACTGAAATCACACACACACATACACACACACACACACACACTCAGGCTTTGCTCCCCACGTGCATCAGTGAGGTTTGGGTGGTGATGTTTCAGTAGCAGGGTTACCGGTTGTCCTTCTCTGACCCCTTTTCGTAGGTACTGACCGACGCTTTCTGTAAACAGCCCACAAGGGGCTCAGATACACCCCCCCATTTTTTACCGCCATTTCTTGCCAAGATAAATAATGTTATCAACTTCACCTGTCAGTGGTTTTAATGTTGTGGCTGATCGGTGTAGTCCCTTCTTTACCAATTTAAGGGTTCTTCCAAGAATTCTCACTCACACTTCTCACTTATAAAAAGGCTTCTTTTAAGTCTTTAAGTCTTTAGCTTTGATAGTTTTATTGTCGTATTTCTTGTCATTTAATCTAAACTGTTTGTGTATTACAAGAAGATGCATTCTTTTACACAATATTTGTTTGTTCTGGGTTTGTTCTGTTATATTGTACATATAAATTATATAATAAAACATTTACAAATCAAAGCCATTTTAATTGTAGCAGTACAGACAATCATCTTATTTTTCAAGACGATCTGCTTACTATGTCTTCATGTAGTACACCTATTTTATAGCCATAGTTTGGTGAAACATGACAATTTTTTTTCCCACCAAATTGTCACTTTTAACTTTTTTTCCCTTAAAGCCCGACATACTTGGTTAACCAAGAAATGTTGGGTGTCTAAAGTTCACTGCACTGGAGCTTTGTTGTCATGTATTTACCTAACAAATATGCTTTCTTATGTGGTTTCTGACACTGCGGACACACTGTTATCTATGAAAATGTGCATTTTCATCAACAGCTCAATAAGGTTCAAATCAAATGTGTGATGATAGGCATATAGTCATATATGGGGCAGCTGGTGGCCTGGTGGTTCGAGAGTTGCCCCTGCGATCAGAAGGTTGTGGGTTTGAGTCCCAGGACTGCTAGTGGCACCACAGAGGAACCCTTGAGCAAGGTACTGTCCCCACACACTGCTCCCCAGGCGCTGTGTTCCTGGCTGCCCGCTGCTTCACTTGGTGAGTGGGTTAAATACAGAGAAAGAATTTTGTGCTGTTCACACTGTGTGCTGTGGTGTGTTCACGTATGACGAAAAAATGGGCACTTCACTTCATATAGTGGACAACACTAACTGCCGTCCTTTAGCTTCTGGTTTTTGAAGCCAAAGTCTTGGTTGTAGTACACATGGAGTGAAGGGACTAGCATGTAAAAATGATTTTTTTTTTACTGAACATTATCTTTCAGCATGTACACCTGTGGTGTGTTCAGTGACTGGATGGGGTGCGCTACAGTTTGGCTCCTGCCGTAATTGTAATTATTGTACTTTCTGGGTCGACCTCTGGCCTCTTACCTTTTCACAGAGCTGCTGGGTTCCTCCGATACGTTCAGGACACTGGACCACCTGAAAGAGCTCGCTGACCAGCGGACCCACATCTGCCCGTCGCAAAGCCCCCTGACCTCCCGTTACCAATGGCGACCAGCTACTGAGAGCACAGAGAAGGCCCAGCAGAAGCCACGGCCTGCACAGCCCACGCATTGCAGCAAACACACATACATATACACACACACACACACTTTTCCAGACACACTGACACTGACCTGCACAGGACACAGAAAAAAGAAAGAAAATGTGAAGTTATACACAGATAGTGGGCTAAAGAGATCAGTGAGGAGTAGAGAGAGAGAGAGAGAGAGAGACAGGGAGAAACTCTAGCACTACACAGAGAGAGAGAGAGAGAGAGAGCGGGAGAAAAGAGAGAGAGAGAGAGAGACAGAGATAAAAGAGAGAGAGGGAGAGAAAAGAGTGGGAGAGAGAGAGAGAGAAAAGAGTGAGCGAGCAAGAAAGAAAGAGAGAGAGAAAGAGAACGTTTCTTTTGTAATTAAAGGGCTTTTCTAATGGCCTTAGGAACAGCAGGGGGACAGAGAGAGGCCCCTCTAACACTAATGAGCTATACACACACACACACACACACACACACAAAACTTTTATGCTGACTCTCATTCTGCACCTAACCATATCAACAGAGAAAGAGTAATGAAGAAAAAAGGTTCTATCAAATAGAGAGAGAAAGACCAGAAAGTAAAAGGAAGAGCAATGAAGAACTGAAGTTACAGAATAGTGTGTTTT
>JBBPCZ010103647.1:0-10890 GCA_037974445.1 Brycinus macrolepidotus
GATTTGGCAATACTGACTCAAGTGACTCAAGTGACTCACACACCCGGATCAGTTTAGTGAGTGACTCAGAGGGAGCCAAATCCTAAAAAGGATCCGAGTATTACAGCTGTAGTCTATGGTGTGTTTCAATGAAAACATTTTCTGTTTTCTTTGTTTTGTTATGTTTTGTCTTTTTCTAGGGGTGGGGGGCGTTCTTCATTTTCTAATTGGAGGGTTATAATCCAATTCGTGACCCCGTAGATTATACCCAATTTGAATGGATAATAGAAATTAGCGGATCTTACATGGTCTTTGTTTGTTTTTCTTACAGACCTACTCAGACAGCCAGCTCTCAGGCCATCCTGATTTTGCCAGCTCCATGCTGTCTGAGGAAAAGAAAAAACAGAGGACCAAGAGGATACCCAAGAGTGGAGATCGCCCAGCTCCTCGCTCTAAGAAGAGGAAGAAGGAGGAGGATGAGAGACAAGTCGCATATCCGTCCACAGAGCCAATAATGACCAATCTTAAACAGGTAAGCCAAGACCTTGAAGTACAGACAGCTTTGTGAAAGCAAGAGAGGATTTTTATGTATCTATCACTAGAATATCTACGGATCTGCGATGGACTGGCGGCATGTTAGCTCTGGGAGAGGCTACAGTACCCCCCCACAACCCTGGTTAGAGTAAGAGTCTCAGAAAATGAATGAGTGATAATTCTGTGCATGATGAGTTAATGAGCTTCCTACTGCCTGTACTGTCATCTCTCAGCCCTGTATATGATCACACTAGAGGCTGTGGTACATGATGCTGTGAGACACAGCTGCTGTTGTAAATGGTTATCACACAGAGGAAAGTAATTTAGGGTTATGAATGAGGAATACAATACTTTTTGAAAGATCAGTAAATTCCGTGAGTAAGTAGCAGCCTTGAACATAGCGGTGAAGCCCAAGGGCACCGCTCTTGAGGTGGAGAGTCTGGCTTTGCTCACGTTGCTGATTAGGACCCCCATGGCCGTGGTGTTGGTGGTGAAGCCCAGCACAGAGATGATATCCAGAATCGCAGGCACGAGCATTATGAAGTGCATCATGATTATATTCTTATCTGCCAAGCTCTCCTGTCAGTGAAACGAAGAATGGTTGCTGAAGACAGTTGTTTTTTTTTTTTTGTTTGTTTGTTTGGTTGGTTTTTTTCCAGTAATGGTCAGTAATAAATAGGGAAATGTAACCTGATGGTGTATTTTTTATATTTATTAAATAACCAAACTTTTATTTAGAATACTTTTTACGGAGGTCAAGCTCAAGCAGCATTTTAAATCACATCCACGAGATCTGAATGTGATTTGAGCGTGTTGAGAGTTGATGTTATTTTACGGAAACAGTTCGGATGATAGTGAGTTCTGCTGTTTGTTAGCGACGTTAGCCCCTTACCTACAGTTGTAAAAGAGGCAAAATTTTAGCACAAACATGTCTTTGTTGATTGACCATATCACAGTGAAAATCAGTACATTTCTACTTTCTGCTGAACCACCCCTCTGTGCTATTACTGTCCCTGCTTTTGTGGCTCAGTGGTCTTTGTTAGGTTTAATTTACAAGTAGATACTTGATAAAGGCAATTTGAATGCTCATGCTGAGTAGATGAAGACATCACATCTCCATATTAATTAAAGTGTATTTGGACCTCTAGAGCCCATCTCTCCAGACTCCTAATCCTCTTCTCATTTCTGATTGTGCTCTTTATCTCTCTCTCTCTCTCTCTCTCTCTCTCTCTCTCACTTTTAATTATTTATTTCTCTCTCTCTCCTTTCCTTCCAACAGCAACAGCTGACTCTGTTGCCCCTGATGGAGCCTCTGGTTGGGGTAAATTTTGCCCATTTTGTGCCCTACGGCAGCGGGCAGCTGGATGGAGAGAGCCGCCTGTCAGGAGCGTTTGGAAGTGCCTCACTGGACGGAATGTCAGATTATTACTCTCAACTCATTTACAAAGTAAGTCAGAACCACAGGTATTAATGTAGCCTTCACAGTGCAATAAACCGAGTGGCAAGAACAGCTGAATTCAGGGCTTTTTTTTTTTTTTTTTTTTTTTTTTTTTTTTTTTTTTTACTGTAAAAAGTTATTTTGTATTATTACTCACATCAAGGCTGGTGTCACCGGGAGCAGAGTACTTTTCACAGGCGTAAATTGCTTTGAGCACAGACTCAATTGAGCCAGGAAGCCCTGTGACTCATGTTTTTTTTTTTGTTTTTTTTTTTTTTCCTCTCTTTCTTTTTTTTTCTTCTCTACAGCAGAATAATCTGAGTAACCCCCCAACCCCTCCGGCCTCATTACCCCCGACCCCGCCCCCGGTCGCCCGACAGAAGCTTCTCAATGGCTTCGCCACCACGGAGGAGCTAACCAGTAAAGCAGCTGTCATTGGAGGCCATGATGGTGAGGCTTCACACCAGTTTACACCACTGGTCTGCATGATACAGTGGACACCTGTCTGGCAGAGAAAGGACTTTTTGTCATTAATTAATATGTTATCAATATCCTATATTTTTCTATATTGTACATTTTTATCTGATACAGAGGTTTAAACAAATATTCTCCATGATGGGCCTAATGGCAAAGCTTACTTTCCTAGTTTATAAAATGCTAAAGCTTAAGCCTTGATACTCTCAAGGGTGCAGTAATTAGAAGGGATTTAACCAAACCCTGCAATATTTATAACAATACTTTTTTATAAAAAAAAAAAAGTAAGGGCGTAGTTGTAGACCACACTCTGGAAAATGTAGTAATTGTTTAGCGTTTCATGTCTAAGAACAGAAAGAAGATGCAAGAACGAAGTTCTACTTTCAGTGCTTTTTTTTTTTTTCTCTTCCCCTTTGCAGTGACCAAAGGGCTTCCTCAACGGCCGCTGCACATGCCATTTAAGACAGAGGAGGAACTTTTTGCTCGGGCTTTCGCTCATGGCCCCAAAACCGTGGACGTTCCTGCATCACTACCCACACCCCCCCACAACAACCAGGAAGAAATTAGGTCAGTCCAACACCAAAGAAAAACAAACCCAATAAAGTTCTTATCGTTTTTGTTTTCAGTCATGCAGTGTTAGATTTGATTCACAAGATTTACGTAGATACAAGAATTTTTAACAGCTAAACAATTTAGATGTTAGTGGATCTTCTCACTTTGCTTTTCTTTTTCTCAAGGCAAGCAAATTTCATATTTCTGTGCTCTTACTCTTGTGTATGGGATAGAGTGATCTAACTCTAAGGCTGTGAGAGGAGGTCCAGGAACCAAGCATGCTGAATGCACAAAGCCATTAAAGGAACCAGAATAATAATTCACATGCAAAGAAATAATCTTCACATACTCACTTTCCAAGGATGTCTTTCTGACCCCACCTCACACCTTTGTTTGCACTTTTTACTGTGTAGGGGTCAGGAGCACTGTGAGGACAGAGACACTCCAGACAGTTTTGTCCCCTCCTCATCTCCGGAGAGTGTGGTGGGAATGGAAATCAGCCGCTATCCAGACCTTTCACGAGTCAAACAGGAGCCTCCATCTCCAGCACTTTCTCCAGTCATGCCCATGTTTCCCAACTCCAGAGGCAAAGGTAGGAGCTTTTACTACTCAAACATGCTTAAAACATTAATTCATCAACAAAGTGTTTTGCTTCTTTAGCTAAGTCAAGAAAATAATAGCCCAAGTCTCAGTCTTCATAGATCCGGTGCAAAGGTAAAAAGAGTCATCTTCTGACAGCAGACGTATCTTGGCTGATTGACTATATTTGGCATAAGCAGGAAACTAGATTTTTCACTTATGTGTTTCAGAAACTGCAAGGAAGGAGGTATAAGTAAATGATGACATTTTGCAATTTTTGTTTTTGTTGTTAAAGAATGTTTTATAGTTAATAAGGGCTCCTGTAATTTTTCCCCCACTCTGTAGGCTCAGAAGCGAAGCTGTGTGACATCAAAACAGAACCTTCATCCGTTTTCCTCGGCTCTACTTTCGGAGCAGCGCAGAACGGATCCAGCTCGGGTCTTGTTTCCATAGCGATCACCATGAAGCCAGCAGCAGCTGAGGTGAGCCTCTGCCTTGCTCTTCCTGCCACAGAGAAGGGAGGGAAGAAGAGGGAAGAAGGCGTGAGCTATACACTGCCCAAAAAACATCTAGGATGCCTAAATACAAATGATCAGGGTTTCTTTTTGAGTTTGCAGTAACTTGTTTATGTTTATTTATAAAATATAAGCAGGTTTAATCAAAGGACTGCAATATTGCACAAATATTTGTTCCATTTTAGTTACTACTGCCGTGGGAGCAAGGCCAAAGGCAGCATATTTTATCCCCTGATAGCACTCAATCCTTTCAGGTGTTTGGAAAAGAGAACGAATAGTCAAGTCACTCTTTAGTCAAAACCTGTTTCTCATACCAAGGAATACAAATGAACATCAGTGTTTTAGATAAATATACTCAAATGATTAGACGATAGTTGTTTTGTTCCAACATAACCTTTCCAGTATTTTTTTTCGCACTTTATCGAAAAGTGACAATGAGAAATTTCAGATTTTAGAGGAAAACTCAGTGTCTCGAAACCTGGGGCACGGAGTTTATAGATTCTCAAGCCTCTTTGTTATTTCAGAACATCACTGATGTGGTGGCAGCCATTGCGGATCTCATTCGGGTGAAGATCCCCAGCAGCTATGAGGTGAGCAGTGGGCCGTGGCCCCATGCCGCTGTGGGAGCCCATAAGGGTCTGGAGCAGCGGCTGTCTGCCTCCGGGCTGCTGCAGGGACACGGCGCGGCAGGACTAGTAGGAGCAGAACAGCTGAGCAAAGGCATTGGAGAACAGAGACCTCTAAAACAACATCACAGCCATTTTACCTCTGACAAGAGTGAGTTACAGCTCTTACAGTACCTATCAGCTATACCACTTACCATTTGATTATATGTATTGTAATTGTACCAAACCTGTAATATGATGTTAAAGGAAAGGTGTTTATAGCTTGTTTAAAATAAGATTTTGGTCCACATTTGAAAATATTGTCATATTTACTGTTCACACTATAGTGAGTATATTGAAAATAACCTTCATGAACAGCCTGAATGAATTAATCTTTTTTTTTTTTTTTTTTTTTTTTTTTTTTTTTTTTTTTTAAATGAGACACAATACAGGAATGCTTATCAGTACTCATTTACTAATATCGTGTAAAAATAATAGCCTGTTTAGAGAATCCTGAAAGAAAATGGTTGTATAAAATTGGATTATGACTGACGCTTTAAATGACCCAAATCTTAGGAGCTGACACCAGGGGCAAAAATGATATACCAGAAAAGTAGAGCAAGATTTTTAGATAAGACTAAAAAGACGTTTTCAAAAACGTCAGACTTATTTTATGACCCTTTCAGAACATTTGAAAAGCTTGTAGATTCAATGCTTTCACCGTATCTAGAGATCGGAGGGTGCTGATTACAGAGACGGAAAATTTGCATAGTAAATAAATAGGCCAGTTTTAAGACAATGCATCTCTCAGCTCTGTCTCTCTGACTGGGAGCCCGTGCGATGCAATTGCTCTTGAAACAGTGGGGGACAGCAGGCTGGCTCTAATTGTTTCCCATCGTCATTCACACAGATGATTATCCACTTTAACGATGTTTACTAACGATGTGCATCATTATTTCTTTGTGTGAGTGCGCCGTGCGGCTCAGGTGCTGACGGAGAGTCGTTATTGATTCAGCCAACGATTAGAGAAGCTAATGAAACGGAGTAACGATCTTGGCCTGCTTTAGCCTGTTTATCTGTGTCACAGTGTCAGATATTCAGTTAATCGCCCTGCCGTGTCAAATTAAAATCCTTAAAAACGGGAGTGCGTCAGTGTATTTCATGGGGAGTGCCTTTACGACCAGTGTACCTACTGTTTCTGCACGAATAGTTTTTTAAAAATGTAAAATCTTATTTAGTAGTCCATGCAAGAATGCTAATAAGAAAACTTTGCTAATAAGTTGGTTCAGAATTACAGGAAGAACATGCTTGGTCTATGTATATAATATACATGTTTTTATATTGCTGTTTTTTACCCTCAGGTCCTGTAAGATGCAAAGAGCAGTACCATGAGGGGCCAGGTAGTCCAGGCCCGAAGCCACAGTGGTGCCGCCAGTGTAAAGTGGTCGTCTTGGGCAACGGAGTGAGGAAACCCACCAAAGTTCAGCAAAGCAAAGCACAAGTAAGGGCATATCATTTATCAGTAGGGGTGGAAATCTTCATGTATCTCACGATTTGATTTGGCTTCAATTTAGAGTGCCAAAATGCGATTAACATTTCTTGATGCTTCTTCATTTTTTATTTTTATAGCCTGCATTATAATTAGTTATAGTTATTAGTTATATCTAGGTTCACTGCAGCTTAGATCCTCTTTCTGTTCCAGTTCTAGCTGATATGCTTTTTTATCTTGACCTGATTTAATTAAAATCTTTCATGAATCACTCGACTCAACAGTTTTTAAAAAAAATTTTCCTATTTAAATGATGCACACAAAAGCATCTCAGCCTGCTGCAGGATTTTCAGATTGCTAAACATGCTTTGATTAGATGGACCAGTTCTAAAGCCATGACTGTGTGCTTTACAAGCAGGGTTTAAAGGTTAAAAAGTTCCATCTTGTTTAAGGTGTTACTTTGGAATTCAGCTGTAGATGCTTGTGGAAAACCATGAAGTATTATACTTTCATAATTTTACACTTTTTATGCATTTTATACTTATCAGCCACTGAGATCACACAGAGACATATCAGTGACTTACTGTAAACACTGCAAAAGTTTGGTGAAACAACTAATGAATTTAGAATATAGTTCATTGCAGTGAATTGGCAGCTTATTTTTACCACACACACCACTTTGTGAGTCTTCCTGAAGCATTACCATCCTGAAACCATCTCATCCTGTGGTTACTCCTGCAGGAATCTCGCTTGACTTCTGATGGAGACCTGGTGTTCTGTAGCCACAGCTGCCTCATCCTGCACTCCTCTGCACAGGCCAAAGCTAATGTGGACACCAAGGTTTGTCACACCTTCTGATAAACCCCCAGCTCTGGTACAAAGCTCTAAAACACCTTGTCTGTGTTGTTTATGGCAGTGCAGTCCCAACCTCTTGCCACATTTTCAGTCAGTTCCGTTTTTCCTGCTTTTTTTCTTTCAGCACACCTCATGTCAAGAAGTGCAAATAATCAAGCACTTGTTTTTTTTTTTTTTGTTGTTTTTTTTTACTCCTTCCTTGTTAAAATGTGGGGAATAAAAATGTGTCCTTTGCTCGTTTATGCTTCGGCTACACCAGAGAAAAACAACATGCTTAAAGCAATCTCTTTTCTGAAACTTAAGAAGCAAACTTTAGAACATGCTTGGCTGATCGACTACATTTGGTGTAAGAACAAGACTGTTCTTGAAAAGACGCCCCTTTTGACTTTCTTTATTATACTGTATGTTTCCAGGCTTCAGTGGCTCTGCTTGCAGACAAGGCAGTGAAAGACAGTCCATGCAAAGCTCAACACCAGTACAACAACAACATGTCCTCTCTAGACGTGCACTGTCTGGCCCAGCTTCAGTCCAAACCTTCATCCCCTTCACCCAGGCCCCTTGGTCCAGCTTCTTTGGCCACCTTGGAGCCTGTAAAGACAGAGTCCCCAAAGACAACGTTGAGTGCTGAATCACACCTCAAAGTGACTGTGAAGCTGAAGCCTCGCTCTCAGAGCCACACGGATGACAAGTATGGCTGGGCAATATGGCCAAAAATCCTAATCACCAAAGTAGAATTTGTTAAATTAAGGAATAGATTGATATACTCATTTTTGTTAGAAATGTCTCAACCATGCATTTTTGGTATAGAAAAATGTCGTTATCATTATATCATCTAGGCCCATGGACAAGCCTTGGAACCACAGCAAGCGCTTGAAAGGCCTATGCTGGCGCAAGTGGACAGTCCATATTGCAACATTCAAGCCCGGACCACAGGAGCCCGAAGAGGTATTTTACCAAATTAATTATGTTTCCCTATTTTGTTTTAAAATGAATCAAGTGTTAGAAACAGCACTGTGGGTGGAAATGACAACCATAAAGGTGGTGGCAAACTGTGACTATTAGTGCCAGGCCGTCAGTTCAGACTCTATCAAAGCACACTTTTTTTAGGCATTCTGCATTAAACACGGTCAACTGAAGCTTGTAAAACACTTAATATTTTATATGAAGCTTCTAACAGACATAACACTTATTTTACCTTGTGTGTAGCATTTCTACATTCTACATGGATCATTTTCTTTTGGCCAATTCAAGAATTTCTTTCCAAACACAACTTACAAATATGAAATAAGACCAGTGCTGCAGTCTAAATAAAAACATTAAATAAAAGTGAAGTATTTTTTTTTATGTTCCCAGAAATCATTAGGCCTTTTTGGTCTTTTAACAAACAAATAATTACATGATGAAATACATAGTAATGTAATGGTTTCGCATTTACATTTGACTCGCTTTCTGTGTTTGCTCTGAAGGATCTCCTGCAGCAGTTGCGTTCATCTCTGCGCCCATGCCCAACATCCCGAGATCGACGTCGCTGCTGCTTCTGCCAACAGGAGGGCGATGGGCTGACAGATGGCGCCGCCCGCCTCCTTAACCTGGACCTGGACACCTGGGTACACCTGAACTGCGCGCTGTGGTCGTCTGAGGTTTATGAAACTCAGGCTGGTGCCCTCATCAACGTGGAAGTGGCACGGCAGAGGGGACAGACAGTCTCCTGTGCCTTCTGTCAGCGTCTGGGAGCCACAACTGGCTGCCATCGGCTTCGCTGCCTCAATGTCTACCACTTCACTTGCGCCCTTCAGGCCGGCTGCACCTTCTTTAAGGACAAGACCATGCTTTGCCACCAGCACCGGCCCCGGGGCTGCTCCAGCGGCAGTGCAGCTGGCCTGCACCTGGACCAGCAGGTGCTACGCTGCTTCTCAGTTTTCCGCCGCGTGTATGTGCAGCGTGATGAGTTGCGCCAACTGGCTGCTGCAGTGCAGCGTCCTGAGCTGGGCCACACCTTCCGCGTGGGTAGCCTGCTGTTCCATGCCATGGGCCAGCTTCCCTCTGCCCTGGTGCCTCACTTCCACTCAGCCAGCGCCATCTTCCCACCAGGCTACGAGGCAAGCCGTCTCTACTGGAGCATGAGGCACGGTCGGCGCCGCTGCCGCTATGTCTGCTCTGTGGAGGAGCGCGAAGGACGTCCTGAGTTCAGCATTCGTGTCTTGGAACAAGGCTACGAAGACCTTGTGCTGACGGACACCACGGCTAAAGGTACAGTACACTGGATGAGCAGTCAGTGTTTTCTGGTCACTTTTTATGTGGTAGTTATTTGTGTAGATCACTGTACTATCCGTCTGTAGCATATTCTATAGCACAAATTTCTAAAAATGTATTAGACAATTAGAAAAGATATGCTTGCCATTCAAAATGTTTTGCATTAAGAATAATATAACCCAAATCACAACATGCAACACTTACACTGCAGATGTTACTCAAGGTTGATATTTTCCATTTTAGGCCATTTAAACCACTTTATTACCTTGTCTCGCATGTAGAGGTTAATGTCGGTTACGGTGGGGTTGTCAAAGGATTATAATTGTAATCACCTCTTTCTATTGTAACTAATAATTTATTGACTTTTCAAATGATACACACACACAAATCGAAAACAAAAACAAGTAGCTGTACCAGTATTACGCATGAATCAACCACACAACTCAGGACATTAGCTTTCCGTATCCCTGGTGGTGTCTCTGTGAAGGGAGTTATAAGCAGTCCATTTTGTCCATTTTTCCAAAAAAGAGGTTTGCTGAATCCTTACTACATGTGTAAGTCTTTCTAGTTCAAATATCTCAACAATGTCTGTCCAGTTATCCAGAGTAGGAGGCTCTTCTTTACACCATCTCCTGGTGATTGACTTTTTAGCCGCTGCTAGTAAAATTTTCACCAGGTATGTGTCTTTACCAGAAACCTTATCTTTTTTCAAATTACCTTAGGCAACTCATATCCTAATATTCTCCTCACCTGTGACCACACATCCTCCCAGAATTTTTTTATTTTACTACATTCCCAAAATATATGCGCGTGATCCGAGTTGTCTGCACCACACATTCTCCAGCACAAATGTTTTGAACATGCCCTTTTAATCTTAGGAGTGATAAAGTATCTGACAATGTTTTTCCAGCAGAATTCTCTCCACACCCTAGAGCTGGATGTTGATTTCTGAACTTCACATATATTGTACCAGTCTTCCGAACTCAGTTGACATTTGTTTTCTTTTTCCCATTTATCTCTAATATAGAGTGTGGAATTTCCTCTTCTCTGTTCCAGCCCTTTATATAATCCCGATAACACTCTCCCTGTCTTATTTTCGTATGCTTTGCACAATATTTTGATCTTACTGGATGGTTCCAATGGTATATCTGGTTTGTTTTTTTCAAAGTAGTCCCTGACTTGCAGATATCTAAATAGGTCACGGTTATCCAAACCAAATTCCTCCTCTAATTCTTGAAAGCTTTTAATTTTGCCTCCTTTGAGTAATGTTTGCATAAGTGTAATACCCTCATTTGACCATTGTTTATATGTTTTATCAAGTTTAAAACACTGGTTTAAACACTGGGTCATAAGTTATCCAGTTCAAGATTTTCAGCTTCTTCTCCAAATTATATTTCCTAACCACCTTGTACCAGATTTCCAGTGTGAATTTTGTTATTGCATCCAGTTGTTTCATGCTTCCCTTATATAGATTCTTATTTAGGACCATGCTTTGTATGTGATATCTTCCTGTTCCTACTTTTTTTTTTTTTTTTTTTTTTGTCCTGTCCGGCACTGTTAGCAATCAAAATGGTGGTCTGAATGCTCGTTTTTCCAAACACATTTTGCTTTGTCAAG
>JBBPCZ010103679.1:0-10889 GCA_037974445.1 Brycinus macrolepidotus
ATTTTTCACCAGAGCTGGAGTTACCAGTGAGCATGTGTGACACTCTGGCTCAAAGAAAAGCCTTGTCTAGCAGAACACATTGCTATCAATAATGCATGGCACATGAAACATCCACTGGACCCCCAGAGCAGGGGGAGGATCAAAATGGCAGCATGAACCTCCACACTGGATGCAGCCCGGTTGGGTTAAATTGTATGGAAAATATTGATAAAGTAAGCCAACAAGGGCAGCCGTCCTGTCATGTTCTGATCAATAACTGATCATCTTATTTATTCTACGAGCCCCCCAACACCCCTCTCCTATATCCTCCATATTATTGCTGTTCACAGACATTGGAAGCAGTCATGGTACAGGGCTCCACATTTTTATACAAGAAAAAGTACAACTATGTACAAATACCACTGTAAAACTGTTGAGAGATCTCAATATCAATTCAACATGAAGGTTTTGGAGTTCTCAGCTGGTGAATTTGTGTTTAAAATAGCTTAATTTGTTTAGCAAACTTGGTTTTGTTTGTTCATCCAGTGTTAGACTGTCAATAAAATATTACATTAAATTGACAGCAATTAGGAAAGTCCAGTTTAACTGTGTTAGAGAGGTGAGTGATGCAGCATTAGGAGCAGTTTTAAAGTGATGTTCTCACACAAAGAGAAAAGTTCAGTATAACGTTCTCTGTGTGTCTTTTTCCCCTGTTTTCTTGTCTATGTTGTTGTTTACACCTTCCATGTGCCTTTGTCTACCTTATCCATGTGAGTCTGTTGTTGTTTTGGTCTTAGCCCCACCTTAGCCCTGCCCCCTTATTAAGCTGTTCTCCTGTCTTGTTCCTCCTCTCTGCCCAGGTGTTCTGTGTCCCTAGTTAGTATAAATACTACTGTGTTTCAGACTGTGTTTGTGGATTCGTTGTATATCACCCCATATGCTCCCTGTTGGCTCTGTTGATAGCCTGTTTTTGTGCTTGTCTTTGTTTAATTTTCTAGTTTCTCATATAAGTATCGACCTTTAGTATTGTTCTTTGTTTATTTACCCTTAGTGTTTTGCCATGTTCTTGTTTTTGTTTAACCCAGTACTCCTTGTTCTTGTTTGTAATGTTGCTTCTTGAATTTGGTATTAAATGTTTGTGGATTGCATGAACATCTTCACATCTACACTTAACAGGTAAAAAAAAAAAAAAATAATCTGTATAATTACTTCCCACACAAACAGCTGTGGTTGAAGAGAAAACAATCATGAAAGTTTAAATAATAATAACAATAACAATAATAACAATAATAATAATAATAATAATAATAATAATAGCAGTATTTTAGTCTACTTTCAGAATTTATGTTGAAAACACTAGAAAATAAAAGTGAATCCACTTATGAGTACATTATCATAGTGCTGAATATCTGGCAACATAAGGACAGGACCTATGTAGACAAGCATTTGGAATTCAACAACAGTCAATTAAACTATTCTGTGAGAAGAACAAGTATATTAAGTAGCAAAAGTTCATAAACAAAGAGCCAGTGCAAGAACTGTAATCATATTACAGTTATCTTTTAACGTAATTAGACTGTGAGTCATTCTGCCAAATGCTGTAAATGTAATGTAGAAAGTGTTTCCATCACAAACAAAATATGTGTGTGTATTGGCAGCCCTATGTTAAATGAACACATCTAAAGAAGTGAACAAAATTAATTAATTACTAACTAATTATTGACTACAAAAACAGCTGTTGAGAAAACTCATGTTACCTTGATGTCATAAGTTCTCTCAGTGGTTTCAACAGTGAGTGATGCAAGTAAATATCAATATATGAGTAATATATGGGTAATTATCTTAAAATATACAAATATACAAAGATCTGAGGGGGCAAAACAAGGAAAAGACTTTTTATAGAAATTTTCCGTAGTGTAGTATGCATATTATACATATACAATATAAGTATGGTCAAACATAAGACCTTCCAGACAGGTGTACTTATGATATAATTAAGGATTTAACATTCCTCCATGCTCTGTGACACAAGCAGGCCTAGCTGACCACTATGGACCAAGAAGAGGTGACTCTGATAAAGGTTCAGTAATGGGCTTCGATCACATTCTCCTGGTGTTTCAGTAGTAACAGTAACTAAAACAACCTCTGCAGAGAAGACATTAGTAAAGAGGGCTGGACATCTTGGTAGAAAATGTATATTCAGTGGGCATGATACTCGTGCATTAGTGCAAGAACAGTCCATCCACAGCCTCACAGAGAGGGATATTATAGAATCAGAATCAGAAAACTTTATTGATCCTGGAGGAAACTGCTAATGCTGCAACTGCACAGAGACACAGAGACACAAAGACAAGAACAATATAAACTATAGTGTCAAAATACAAGTAAAAACACAACTTCTAAAAATACTCTGTACTAAATACACTATGTTATATACATAAAATGATGGGGTCAGTAAGAGAGGTGGACATAAATACTGTAAATAAATAAAATTATTGCTAAAACAGTTTACTAGTAACACAAATAGTGATTTGAGTTGTTCCAAGTCCGTTATTGTATGTAATAGTGACATAAGTAGTGATATTGCATATGATACTATTGTGCAAAAAGTATTGCACATAAGCAGTCATATAAGTGACATAAATAATAACATTAGTAGTGATATTGCACATGATGAGACTATTGCACACAAACTATTGCACATAAGTAGTGACCATTGCACATAAAAACAATTGCGCATAAGAAGCACATAATGATAGTAGGCCTGCAATGCTTAGAACCCTACAAACATGAATGACCATCCAAGAGATCAGTGGTGTAAAAACTACAATAAAATCACAAGCACTGGTCTACACAGATGTAGTAAACAGTGACCTGGTCAGATGAGCCACCATTCAGTATGTTCTCCACAAGTGGGCGAGTGCATGTGCACTAGGAGAATGGTACAGGCCTGAATCCTTGACCCCTACAGAGAGGTCAAGCATTCAAGCATAGCGTGGTCACTGCAAGTCAATACAAAGTTAATTACCTTTACCCTTTGATGAAATGGGAGAACCCTATTCTGAGGGCTGGGGGTGGGGGTACAAGAGATTACAGTGCCCCCATCAACAGGGGCAGAAGGGGTCACTGAAGGGTTTGATGAGTCACCACCTTAGACAAGCAGTGTTAGATAGCACTCTTCACCGCCATCATAAATATGCCAACTGAGGGAATATGGGAAAAGAAATTGTCTGAAACAATTTATGAATGTCGAAAGCTGTCCCATTCAGCTTTTCTAAACGGGAAGCTCTCAAAGAGCTCTATATGGCAGAAGAACTTGTTTTTATCTCTCATATGAAAGTCAGACATAAAAGTGACAAATCCTCCACTTTTCATTTAATCAAAGAGGATTTCTTCAGAAGGAACAAGAGATTTCTTCAAGGCACATCAGGACACTATCTGGCTTTTCCACTTCTGATAAACTTTTTTTTAGCATTAATTATAGCCAGTTTAATGGTTGTGTTGATAACCCACCCACTGATCATACAGATTCATCTCCTGAGGTTTTCAGGACTTTCTGGGCTCTGTAGCACTCCTGGTCATTAAATCTTCTGTCAGAAAATCACTGTAAGAGATCAGGACTGCACCATGAGAAGATATAATATCTCACATACAGCCTCTGGAGTCAAATGTTCTATTGATTAATTTAAATCGATTCACTGTAGTCTCATGAAGGAGAGCATAAATATGCTGTAACGGATAATTGCTACTTGGTTGGTATTTTGAGTAAGAATGGAAAATAATGTGATAGCCCTTTAAAATAAACTCATTACTTTAACTTTGTGTAAAGGTTAGGCAGATTTTTGCCTTCTTTGTAAAGCAACCATTCTGGAAATATAAGGTATTGCTCCAACAACAATATACATTTGGGCCATCCATCCATCCATTCGCACAATTCCATTAACCGAACCACTTGCGCTGCAGCCCATCCCACTAGTCATGGAGCAAAACACCCTGAACAGGTCACCAGTCCACTAGTCCATCACAGGGCAGACACACATTCATACTCCAGTTCACCAAACGAGCATGTCTTCGGACTGTGGGAGAAAACCAGAGTTCCTGGCAGAAACCCTCGTGTACATGGGGTAAAAATGCAAATTCCACAAAAGAAAGGACCCTCAGCTGGGAATCGAAACCAGGTCCTTTTGCTGTCAAACAACAGCACTTCCCCCAACCCAAAATTAAATCTATTGCCAAAACTCAGTAACAAAACAGAATAGTGCTGCAGTACATGCAGCATTTACATACAAATATGAAGATACCACTTTACAATAAGACCACCCTTATAAAGGGTTTATAAATTATTTATAATCAGGTTGATCATAAAGTTGTAGACTGTTTATAAATCATTAATAAGCACTTATAAACAAGCTATAAGCGTTGTCATTCATTGATGCAGGCTCACTATTTTTTAAGATCTGGTGTTTCAGTGATAGATGTTAAAGACCTGATGAAGCTGACAGTTTAACATTCTGCCTGAGGAAGAGACAAAATCTGAGATCTTCCAAATAGTGAGCCCACATCAATGTATGACAACAGTTATAACTAGTTTATAAATGCTTACTAATGATTTATCTACAACCCAATTAAGAACCTGATTATTAATCATTTATAAGCCCTTTATAAGGGTAGTCTTATGTTAAAGTGTTACCAAAATGAATCTATAAAATTGATCTAAGGAACTGACAGGTACAGAACCGTGGGATGCAGGAGTGGTAGAGGCACTACAACACCCCAAATATGATGCTTAGTGATTGTTAAATCTAAATTGAAACCCCTCCCCATGACATTTATTACATCCCCACCCCCACACTATATTTGTAGACCCTAGAAATCATTCGGCCTTCCCTGAAGACCTCGAAGGCCCTGAAGGTCCTGATGCTATGTAATAAAAGCATGAAGATGAATTTTCTAATGTTGTGACACTGCAGAAACAGACGACTGCAGACAAGCAGAACATCCATTAGCTCTGTAAACGAGAGATGCGCTGCCATTAGAACACTTATTGGACAAACAGCTAAAGTGTGTGAAAGGGGCTCGTTTTCCTAAAGGAGCTCTGTTTGCCCACACACCAATATTCACTAATGGAGCCTTGATCTTACAAGCTTTTGCTAATCATGGCAAATTAACGCACAGGCAGCCGAAGCCAACTCGGAGTCCTCAAGGGCATCTTTCAGAAACGCCTTTATCCATTTTACACTTGCTCTGCCAGGGTGCACAAGGGGGGCTTGCTTGACATTTGGTCGTATGCCAATTTCCTCTATGAAGGTATACATTACTGAGGCTGGAAGAAAATATCTATATTTTCCGTTGTCTTTTTTATTATTTTATTAATTTGTTTGAAAATAAGAGACATCATTCACTCTGCATCAAAACTACATGACATTCAGACCAACAGAAATGTCCCAAAATGACATTAATGTACTTTTCCTTTCTCCTGTAGAGTTACTTTTTTGGAGATATGAGGTTTTGCTTGTTGGCAGTATTCATACCCTAATATCGCTATACTTGTTGGGGATTTTTGTATTATTATTTTATTAATTTGTTTGAAATTATCATGCATCATTTACACTGCATCAAAACTACATGACAAAATAATGGCAATATTTATCACAAAACCAGCTGCAGTTCCAACTTGGCTCAGTCCAGAGCTTTCAACATTGTAGCCTCATGTCCTAATCCTTATAGTTTACTTGTTTTGCACATCTGAATCTAAGTCTTCATCACCATGAACACATTTCTGATCACATGGATTCAGAAATTATCCTTTTGGTCAAAGTTTTTTTGATTACTCCTGGTGACTCAATCAAGAGTCCAAATGGTTCAATTTCAAACTATGTTAGGTGGAGCAGTGCAGGACTCTTCTCAGGGGCAGAGCATTTAAAAATTGTTCAATTAAAAGTCCCAGAAGATCTTCCAGTGATCTTCCAGTGATGTTCCTCACAAACTAGCTACTATACCATGCTGCTCAAAACAGAATTCCCAAACAACCAAATCTGGATGAGGCCAGAACATAGAGCTACAAAACATCAATTCATTTTATTTATATAGCGCTTTTTTACATCCGATGTTACAGAATCCAGGTCCGAGCCCCTAGTGAGCCAAAGGAAACAGAGGCAAAGAAAAACTCCCTAAAGCTGGAGGAAGAAACATTGGGAGGAACCAAGAATCAAAAGGAGATCCCATCCTCCTCTGGTCAACCAGAGAGAGAAAGAGAGTATATGGAGATAAATGACATTAGAAGGCCATCGTGTACAGACTTAATCACTGCAGAATAAATGGCAGGCTATGGCTAACAGAGAAGGGGCAATTAAGAGTCAGTAGAAGTAGTTTTTGTTGGAGTCTGAGTGAGGAGTAGCTGAGGCAAGGAGAGCCAGCTGTGAAAGAAGCATCAGCTCCTGCTCTAGTCCTTGAGTCTGGACTCTGAACAGATTTTGTACTCTGACTTGTCTCAGTCTTATGGTCAGTTTTCTTTTCTGGTCTCAGTCGAACGCAGCTACAATTTAAATCAATTATTTTCTCCATCAACAGTCACTGACTCATACTGGAAGCAACCTGAGGGTTAAGCCTTTTTTTATGTTAATGCATTCATACTTTTTGTTCATCTTTATGATTACAGGGTCAGTTTGACCCCATTCAATGTTTAACATCTCTAAATATATATTTAACATCATTTTGTACTTCACATTTAATGACATTTCCTAATTTAACAGGGACACCCAAGTCATATGCGATGTCTTCATTGTTCTTTGGGTTCAGTTTGGCTTCATGCTGTTTAGCTGTGTAAAACAAAGGAAATAAAAACATTTTATACACATTTGTTTTAGAGGTCACCGAAACAAATATTGAAAAAATATATGTAGTAATAATTAAAAAAAAAAAAACTGTACTTAAAACTAAAATTGTGTTTGTTTTTCCTGTGGTCAAATTGACCCCAAAAATAATAAATAACAGAGTAACTTTTTTCTTTCCAAATGTTATTAAATCTGTATTTAGAAAAAAATAAAGATCCATTAAAATACCAGTGACATTTTAAAATATTAGTGATGTTTTAAGGTGATTTGCATTTTGTTTCTAAATGTGGTTGAATAACAGGAGGAAGTGTTTTTTTTTCTTTTTTTAAAGAGGTTTTTTAGGTCATCAACAAAGAAACAAAGTACCTAACATGAACATAAATTACAGTCATTTTCTGGAGGTTTAAACCGCTGGCATCAAACTGACCTCAAGGATAGAAGATAAGATACATTTGAGGATAAGAGCAGGGTTGCCTTGTGTGTGTGTAAATTAAAGTAGATGTATAGACTGAAAGTATGATAAATAAAAACCTCCCCTCACTGGATGGTTTCAACATTTTGGAATTCTGTGTCATTTACACAGAATCAGATTTTATATTTGAAAGCACTCCAAGCTCTGTTGCAAACTTTTTGTTACAAGCCACTCCATTGAAAACACCAGCGACGCCACACACTACCATGCCACTATTAAATCTTTGTCACTGGTGTGCTGAGAATTGCCCAAGACCCATATAATATCCATAATATAATATAATGTAATAATATGGTGTGTGTGTGGGGGGGGGGAGTGGGGGGGGCGGTTGGTTATTTGAGCTAAGTGGGATGAAGCAGCCAGTGGGTGAAGGCTTTAGGGAAACGCACAGTTGTAACTTTTACTATGTATTTGTGTGTATTTGAACTGCAACTTAATTGAGTTTAGGGAAGGTCCTCTATCCTAGTCCTGGTGGACCTATATTTCATGCTTTTTTGTGATCCATATTTTTTGTGATGGCAGGTAGGGATGAGAGAGTACAAAAGATAAAAGACGACACGAAGGTTATAAACAGAAAGATAAAAGGTACAGGATAAATGGGATAAGAACAAAACAATAAGAGCGTCATAAACCTAAGGAATTAGGAGGAAAAGCAGTGTGAGTCAGGGCAGGATACAAAATAGAAATCACTACCGAAATCACGGGGAGAATCAGAGAAGGTGTCAAGATGGACTGAAAAGCACTAGCACAAAGAACGGGAGATTTATACAAAGGGTAACTAGGGAGCAGCTGGGACAAGGCGAAGTCACAAATAGACAGGTGAAAACACTAAACAGGAGGGTTGGATAAATGCGGAGCTAGGGATGAAAAACACATGTAGCACGGAAAACAAAGGCAGTGTCATGTCGGGTACACTGGAAGGACACAACTTCAGGAATCAGCTTTAATTTCTCAATAGGGTTTTAAAGAACATAACACGAAGGGTGAGCTCGCTGAGCTCCAAACAAGAACACTAGAGTCAATGCTAGTACAAGGTGGTTCCAGGAGGACCTTCACTCCAAAAGAGGAACCCAAGCCAGAGGGAGAGAAGACTCAGTCTCTTCACCGAGTTACTTGTTTAGTGGCCTTCTTGGCCAGTCGAGTGGTCCCACTATATTCCCCTTAGTGGGGACGGCTGCACACCTCACGCCTGCTGAGACAGGTGGAAGCAAACAAAGAGTAGACAGTCACTGGTAGATACACAAGCCTTGTAGTGCCTCCAGCCACCCTTAGCGTGGCTGTGGAAAGGGAGGCTCTCCAACTGCCACTTAGAGAGCTGAGGTGTAGGGTACAAGGTGAGCTCAACACGAGTCCAGAGGCTGACACAGAGATACAGGCGTAGATGAACTCACACAAAGTTTCGTACAAACCCGAGACGTGCACTGGCAGAGCTTGGTGACCACGCGCCGCTCCTCCGGACCGGCTGTGCTTTATACTCAGACACACACACAGATCACCAATCACACAACGCAAACAATCATCTAATAAACACGATCTACTTAACTTAAACTAGACACAGATGGACATGTCATCAGGTGCCTAGCAACCCAGCTAATGTGCTCAGTGCTAACACCTGGGTTGCCTAGGCTGCCGATGACCAAGCACGCAACAATGCATGACGTCATAACCCTGCATCCAAGGCTGCGCTTAGTCAGATCTCGGGGGACGGGTTCCGTAAGGGGCGTGACCGAGGTGGCCCAGACGTGACAGAAACAGGACAGAAAGTGACAGAAAGAAGTAAAATAGGAAGGGACGTGCCATTACGAGTAAAGATAAAAGATTACATTAATGTAGTGAATCAATGCAACCGGGTTTAACTGAGAAAATCAATGTACAGAATATTTAAATTAAATAAAATACAAAGGAAGGAATGGGATGAGGACATAAATATGTTATAATATTATCATCAAAGGCAGGACAATTCTGTGCAAATGTCTTAGGCACCTGTGAAAATAATATTTAAAAAGCTGTTTAGATGAGCAGTGAGTATTTTTGACATTAATATTATTAAATATACTAAATAATACTAAAAAGAATAAATATAAACTTTAAAC
This sequence comes from Brycinus macrolepidotus, assembly GCA_037974445.1. Taxonomy (NCBI): domain Eukaryota; kingdom Metazoa; phylum Chordata; class Actinopteri; order Characiformes; family Alestidae; genus Brycinus; species Brycinus macrolepidotus. The sequence goes on from JBBPCZ010103679.1 coordinate 9,378, forward strand.
AGCAAATAGTGATGTTATGTTCAGTATATCAGTGTGTTCTTGTGGAAGTCCAGTATTATTTGTAGTTTCCATCAGAAACCTGGTTTGACTCCATCAGTCCTTCATTAAATTAAATCAGGAGCTGCTGATGGAGTTTCACAAATCCAAACAACGACTGGAGGAACCGAGGAGAAATCTGGAACCGAATCTGTGTTCTTTCCTTACCAGCTCCTTTTTTAGGAAACAAAACATATCTTGATACTTTTTACCACTTTTTTGTTTGTTTGCATTTATTCTAATATTCACTTACTACAAATTTATCTTTAACACTTTAATTATCACATGCTGAGAAAAATGTTTTTGAACAATTTTCCATAGGTGCCTAATACTTTTGCACAGTGCTGTACAAAAGACAATGACAATGAGTTCTGTTTCCCAAGGAGGTCCTGAATGGATAAAGTACCCCTGTCCAGGACTAAACTGTTGTGGCTTTAGCTTTATTAAGGCCCTACATTCCACATTTCCAATTTGTCCTTAAAGTCAATTAAATTTAGCACCTAATTATCAGGCTCTATATCATGTAGAAGTGTGGTAAAACAGGAGTAACACTGTGCAATGGGGGGGCATGACGAGCACAGAGCCATGGGAAACAGGTACGAAAACAAAGACATCATTAATCAGCAGCGGCACATAATGAATAGCAGACGGGCATGAGTAGTAGATGCATTATTTACAGGTGTAGTGATCATTTGTTAAGGGAGTAAAAACTGATAACCAGGCTGTCAACACTTGTTGTTGTCGGAACGATACCTTGTATCTCCATTTTTACTGCTCTTTTCATTTTTTTCTTTTTTTTGCATAATTTGAGCTGGGTTTGATTCTTGGCCAGTGTAGTGAGGGTTCTTTCTGTGTGGGGTTTGGATGTCCTTCCCAGCTGCAGTTTCTACTGCAAAAGCAAAGGCAGCTGAAGTAGCCTAGACCTTTTAAACCTTTAACACATTTCTGAATGAAAAAGAACAATTTTAATGATGAATATTTAGCTTTCCTTCTCCTGCAAAGTAATGTTTTAGGAGATTTTAGCGTTTTTCCACTGGCACAAGGGACTGTGCTGTGCCATGAACAAATGTTTTTCCATTACAAATAATTCGACCCGAACCCATGCCGAACCCGAGCTGCTCAACAGCAGGGCTGAAAGTGGGCTACAGCCAAGCTGACTGCGTCACTGCTTTCTGATTGGCCGAAAAAATGTCATGACAACATATGGACTTAAAAAGAGGCTATTGTTTTTTACTGTCCATGAAAATAAATAAATAAATAAACAGCAATGGAGATATAAACTAACAACTGGGAAGTCAACAAAGTACAAGCACTACATTAAATTTCAGTGGGAGTTTTCAATGACTCTAACAAATTTATCTTTAATGCTGTGAGACACGCATTACTAACAAGTACATCTAGGACATCACTAACAAGTTATCTGGGTTCGGTTTTCATCACACGGATAAAGAATGCAGAGAAAAAATTAAAAACTCA
>JBBPCZ010103792.1:0-10886 GCA_037974445.1 Brycinus macrolepidotus
CTTGAGAACCCTGAAGACTGTGGTAGTGGCATGATAGTATGTGGCACACTGGTACAAGTGTGCCAGGCAACGCAGCATCAGTGTGATTTCAGTGTCACTGTGTTGTGGAAAAATAGAGAAAAACTGCTCAATCCTCAGTGGTGAGAGAAAACACTAGAAACCCAAACTTTGCTTTCATTTGTTGCAAGACAGGTTCCAACTTCTCAGAACGCAGGGCAGACTCACAGAATGGAGCAAAGATCAAAATAAACTTGCTGCACTTATATGCTAAGATAAGAGAGTGGGCTGAGGTGGGAGAAGAGGGTGGGAGTCTTGGTTATGATCGGGTTAATACTGGTAAGAGTTTTTGATCATCTTAGCAACTTGTGATAAGCAGGAGGAGCTCTGAGGAGTGTGACATCAAGGTCACATACTTCAGTAATTTTCTACCCTGTACATTCTGCACTCAAAATTAAACGTTACACAAACACTATGATATACAATATGTGGGACATAATAAAGAAATATTTCACTCACACACTGCTAGGTTGAGGGCGGCCATTCAAAAATAGTTTCCACCATTCAAAAATATGCGGCCAAATGCAGCTCTGTGGTCAGAGACTGACCACTGATGGGCCAGACAGAAACTGCACAAGAGCGAGGTGGACTTACAAAGTGTGTGCTTTTAATGAAGTGGCCAATAAGTGTTTAACTACTGTAGAAAGTTCTTTTTCCGGAAAACTGTAAATAGGAAACTCTTAATCTATCCATGACTCTCTCCTAGGTGCTCCACTAACCCATATGTCCTTGTTGGAAGGGGAGACCTTTACATTTCAATTGCTGGACGAGTTACATGGATCCAATGTCATCTCATTTGAATGGAGTCTCCAGACAGACAAAAAAATCATGCTGGCTATTATTAGCCCGGGCAGTAATGAAATTAAAACATTTGCTCGAAGGGATAGGCTTGAATTCCAAAAAAACGGATCTATCAGCATCAAACACGCCCGACATGAAGATGCTGGGAATTACACCTGCAAGATCATTTTCCAGGATGGCAGAATACATACGCATGTCGTCTCTTTGACTCTACGCTCAGGTAAATCTTACTGCTTACTTTTTGATCAAATCAAAACTGATCTGCTCTGAGGATTAAGGGAAGTTCACTGAAACTCAGGTTGTCTGTTTATGCGTCAGATGGAGTATGTCTGTATAAACTGGTTGTTGTTTTGTAGTTCTGCTTACAGTGGGCCTCTTCTCTGTTTCATTGACGCATTTAAAGTCTGAAGAAGGAAAGGAAAGCCCACAGCTCCTTAATGGTTCCCATTACTATGCTGCTGTAGGGCTGATTGGCACATTACATACTTACCCCTTAGAACTCAGAGTGTGTTAGTAAAAACTGATTTCAGTAAATATAAACGGTGTAAATCAGTCTAGAACCGGTGTTTGTTCTCCTACATGCTTGCCTTTTGCTGCTCTTTCTCTCAGTGCGCCGCCGCTCGGCCGCTCTCCGGACCCCCTCCCTCTGCAGGTCTCCCCACCTACTTGTGGGTGGAGACTATCCTGAAAATTCTCCCGGGTCCAGAGATCTTGTGTTTTTTTCTGTTTGTTTCTAAGACCTAAAATAACAGAAATTTGTTCATTATGCTCATTTACGTATGAAGCCGTTTTTAAATCCCCAGTAGCCGTAATTATTATTACATGTTTTTTAAATCACAATAACTTTGGTTCTACGTGACACAGGAACACCAAACAAAGCTCAGCATGACGTCTCGAGCATCAACACAGACTGGGGCAACTTCCATATAAGGAGCTGTTTTGCTGTATGATGATTTAAAGTTTGTTAAATGTGTTCCCGTGCTCATGTGCTAAGGGGTAAAGAGAGGTGAAGAACCCCGATATCTTTACCTCTTGATGGGAACATGGCCAGTAAAATTGTCTGAAACACTGGTTTTCAACTCATCTCCTGAAAACCCACTGCCCTGGAGAATTTCAACCATTCCCTGTCCCAAAACTGGTCCAGCCCATCAGCAAATTATCAAGCTGGATCAGATGTGAAAAAACCTAAAACTATTTAAGACAGCGAGTCCCCAGAGCCAGAACTGAGAACCTCTGTATTAACAAGCCGCAGTGTCACAAACATGGGGAAAAAATCTCTGTTCGATCTTGCAAAGTTTCACATCACCAAGGAAACTTTCAGATCACCAACAAATGCGACAGTGAGTCATTCTATTACTGGGTGTACCATTCAGGTTTGGTGAATATATCTTTGATGCATTATGTAATGTATCATTAAAAATTCTTATTTAAATGTTAAGCACTAACACTAAAATAACACTGCTGACCAATAACAAATCCACTCCTGACCCTGACCAAGCTATTTAACAGGTTTCTGAAAAGAAATGAAAGACGAAAGCTTTTTTAAGCATGTTTTTTTCAGAGAAAATGATAGTTTACGTAATACAGGTAAAACACGATCCTTGCTAAGAGAACAAACGCTTATTATATTTGCATTAACTTCTTATTTGTAGAGTTAGGGGCTACATGTAGTGAAGTTACTAGCTTAACTCCTTTTTTTCAGTAGCTTCATAGTAATCCAGCAGTTGTAGCTTTTCAAAACCACACCGTTTTTTTTCCCATGATACTGAAGTTGCTGGTACTTCCCATTGCCAGGTCTGACATTTCCGACTGTAATTACGTGGAAACTGAACTTTCAGGAGCAGGAGCTTGCCCACAGAATATGAAGGTCTGTGCTAAGAAAACATAACCAATAATTAGAAAAATAGAAACACTTAAACCTACTGTCTAAGACAAAAATAACAGACAAAAACAGGTCAAAACCAGTCCTGTGAATCATCATATTAGTTGACCACACACAAGCCATACCAGCAGTGCATAAAGTCAAAGTGGAAAGAGACCATAAGTGATGGGGGGAAAAAAAATCAGTCAGCATTACCATATATATAAAAATACTATTGACTAATCCACAAACACACTTGTATACTACCTTCAATATTTCAAACAGGGGAAACATTGAATTCTTAAACTTACCTTTCATCTCATTATCTGAGCCGTTCATCCTAACCAGGGTTGTTGGGGTGCTAGGGCCTGTCCGAGCATTCATAGGGCAAAATTCACCAATCAATGCAAAGCCAAACAAGAAAAAATAGCACACGCTATTCATAAAATTCAGTTAACCGAGTTATAAATTGGCTCACCCAAGAAATAAGTTACAAGTTACATGTGAGCTTTGTTGATGCTTAGTCTTTTCTTCAACACATGCTTTTTCAAATCAGTTTGATTATAAACACTTCCTTTTACTGGACAATGACTTTTGTTAACATGTTAGCCAGTAATTGATGCTGTTAAACTAATTATTAGTAAAATAAATGGGTTTATGGGTTAAATATCGGTTTTTGTACTACTTTAAACTATAATATTTAATGTCGCCGTTTGAAGAAGCTTACTTTATAAAGAGAATAGCTTGGCTAAAACTTAACTGCTTTTATTTATGAGTAGCTTCCCCAGCTTCTAATTTGTCATGATTTTCTGACTATTTTAGGATTATTGCTAAAAGATGTTGAAAACAGAACTGTTTAAAGTGACACTCATTAAATTTTTCTTTCATTGAAATCCTGTAATGATGTAGAATCCTCTAATGTATGACCATGTAATACATATTGATGAAAATGCATCTAAAGGACATGAATTGTACATTTGAATCTAATGAATCCACATGTAGATGTGACAGAAACATGCTCTTATTAATGTGAGAGGTTATGTGTGGTTTCCATTCACGTGTTTTTCTCCACAGGAACGACACACGAGAGTCCAGTTTATAGCTCCATACATACTCCCACAGGTAACTCCTTAACCTATACAGTTATTAAAAACATTCATTACACGGGCAGACGCTCTCATCCAGAGATTTTTATGCATGTGAATGTAGTGTCTTGCTCAAGAACTCTCACTGGTGTGGTGTGATATTCCTGCCAAGACAGAGGACTGAACCCACTATGCAGCACCAACTGCATATTTGGCATACATTGGGTTATATTATATGATATATATTAACCATTAAATGAAGTCGCCTTATCTTGTTCACTGTATATTACAGGCTGTTGCTGCACAATCCAGTATATATATATATATATATATATATATATATGTGTGTGTGTGTGTGTGTGTGTGTATTTATATATTTATAAAAAATTTCACACCCATGGGACTACTGATAAAGGGTTATCTTATTTTTAATTAATCACCCTCCCTCTACCTCATTCACCGATGGTCAGTTTATTCTGCTGACCTGATTTCATTTGGGTAGTGGATCATTCTCAGCTCAGCATCGATTTTGACACTGAAGTGGCTGTAGTGTGTGTGGGGTGGAAGTGATGTTTCTGTGGTTTTTACACGTTAGTGCCTCTGCTACACCAAAAGTAGCACTAGGGTCAGAAACTGACTTTTAAAGAAGAGTTGAAACTGTGCGTCAACAGAAAGGACACAGCCTCCAACTGCGCACAGACGCTAGACTGTTGTTGCTGTTCTCTGATCTCTACTTTTCCATTCCCCCCAAAGTTCCTCAACCTGCTTATATACAACAGATCGTCATCCCAGTGACATTGGGGTCCATAGGTTTGGTCCTGCTTTGTGGTATTATAATAATCATTTTCAAGTGCAGAAAGAAACACTCCACTTCAGGTTGGTCTAATTACAATCCTTGACTATACAGTCGTTTCCACACGTCTTGCTGATGTATCATCATAATAGGATTTACACGGTTAGAATGGATGCACTAGCCTGCTCACATACATAAGCACAAATGTGAATGACCATCTGAATGACTACATCTTATTTTGACGGTTTTTCCTTTTTCCAGATCAGTTAATTTATGAAAACGTACAGTATGTGAAGAAACCGTGCCAAAGAGGCCATGTGTGAGCTGAAGAAGGTTACATAAGCCAGCTGTCTAGGACTCGGATATCCGCATCTACTTCATCTTGTCTACATCTACTAACTATGCAGTTCTGTTAGCATTAACACCTCAGTGTGTGGTTTTTATCTACAGCTATTCTCAGGGTCTGCTCGTCTTGGTGCAGGTGCAAGGAAACTGCAAGTGTTGTGGGCTTCACAGTTCATTTTCAGTACATTCCATGCTGCTGTGCTGTATTGTATGCTGTAGTAGATGTTTTATAAATGCTCAACTTGGCTTCAACTTATATTTGACCACTTATGTATTATTTAAGATCCAAACCTTAATGAGGAATTCCAATGATTTTCCAAAATGTCTGCATAAATAAATCATTAGTATCAAAGTCAACAGTGGGTTTGTTGTTAAATGGTTCATTGTAGAGAAACTTGCTAACTTTCTTCACAGTGGTGGAGACTAGATCCAGGGCTTGTTATGTCTATAATACAAATCTATAACGCAAATGTAGCAATGTAATTTACTTTCCAAAATGACCAGTACACCTACACGTGTCTCCTGAGGTTTTATGTTGATGAAGGTTAAATAATGGTAAATCTGAATAAATGTGTTTTCTTTTGGAACTATGCTTCATTTTTGCACACCTAATGCCTCTGCTGATAGAATACATTATCTGTCATAATATTGTTTTCATTCAGTCATCAACGGCACTAAATGTTGCCTTGTCCTGTTGTTTTGTTGCCCGTGAGTTTTTCTTGCACTCTTTCTCTTGCTCTATGTGTAGTCCTGTCCTGCCTGCACTGTTCTAGTCTTGTTTTGTTTCTGTTTTTTGTTCTTGTGTTGCACCCTGGTCCTGGAGGAACTTTGTTTGGTATCGCTGTGTGTATATGGCTGAAGTGACAATAAACCTTCTTGACTTGACTTGATTTGAACACCCTGCATGTATCTCCACCCAGCATGTACAATAAACTATGTTCTAGCCAAAAATATTATCATAAATGATTGTGAACCAATATGATCATAAACTATTATGAATCAGTCAAAAGGCACTGTAGTCATAACTATTTCATGTAATAACCTCCTGTGAGGGAGCTTTTAAAGAAGTATATGCTTCAGATGTCTGGTTCCTATGCAGTTCCAGTCATGAGAAAATGAAAGTGTACCCTCCTTTAATTCTATGTTTTTATTTATCATGTTACTAACCAAATTCCATAAACAAAAAACAAACAAACAAACAAAAAAACATATATCCTCAGGTGAAAATGTATGTAGTTATTTTTATAAGCCAACATTCAGAAACCAGACGGGAAATATAAATAACATAGAACTGCCTTTGGTAACAATAACTTTTTTATCAGTCTTTTGCATCGTTCAGAAGAAATTTTGGCCCCCTCTTCTGTACAACATTGCTTTAGGTCATTGATGTTTGAGGGATTTCATTTATTACAGCTCTCTCAAGATCCCAAACCAGCATCTCAGTGGGATTGAGGTTTGAACTTTGACCTGGTCATTCCGACACCCTGATTGTTATCTTCTTTAGCTATTTAAATGTCGATTTGCTGGTGCACTTAGAATCACTGTCCAATTTCAGGTCCAGTCTAAGCTGCTGGAGAGATGTCTAAAGAATCTACTGGTAGAGAGTCGGGGGAGTTCCCTATTGTCTCAATAACTGCATTTCCTGTGGCTGTAGAACACGCTCAGTTCCCCCCACTTAACCACCATGTTTGACAGTTGGTATGTTGTGTTTGTGGTCATACATAATGTTTGGTTTTATGTGCATGAACATCTGCACCTTGGTCACACCAGTCTAAAACATATTGTACCAGACTTTTTGGGGCTCGCCCAGACGCAATTTTGCATATTTATTTATGCCGTATTCTTTTAGAAAACAATGGGCTTTTTCTTAACCTACCATGAAAGCCCTACCTTTTTGTAATTATTCTGTCATGAACATAAACAGAGACCTTACAGAGACCTTGCTAATTACTACCTTAATGGCACTGGAAGTGGGAAAGGAGTACTTATTTTTCCTACCTGCTCTCTGAATGCTTACCTCATGGGGAAAAAAATAATATTGAAATCTGTTTTTGTTACCTGAGGTTCTTTATAGAACTTGGTGAGAACTTATTTAGGCCCTGATAAATAAAAAGATGGCACTGAAAGAGGGTGTCCTTGCTTTTTCCCCCATGACTGTAAGTGATTTAATTACACAGAAGATTCCCCCTTTAAACTCAAACCAAAACCTAAACTTAATCCAAAAGCCTAACACTTATGGTAAGGGGGGCATTGGGCTGACTGACGCTCTTATCCAGAGCATCATTGAAATAAATTGTCACCATTTTTTCTGTTGTCTACTTTTACACAACTGCATAATTATATTTGTCAATCCCATCAGTGACCCTGTATTTATCACAGACTACAGTTCCATTCACTGTTATTAAAAGATTAAATGTCTAATTCTAACAATGGATGTAATATTAATAAAAGTGATTATTTGTCTTCAGTGTAATCTTGCACTAAGAAAGACAGACACGAGAAGGTCTAATGTTCTGTACTGATGTAAAGGGATCTTCTCATCCTCCCCCTTGTTTTATCTTCTTATCATGTTCAGCTCACGCATTTGTCCATCATTAGGGAGCATGTAGGCTGTGTTTTCTAGGTCAGTGGGTTTGAGCAACCGATCATTCAGCTGATTGTGACTGATTGAGTCGGTTTCCTCTGAGTCCTGTTCTTAGAAGACCTGAATACTAAAATTCCTCTCTGTTAACTCTTTGAACCCCAGGCTTATTATAACCTCTAGTCATTAGTCGAAATGTTCTTAATATTCTTAAATGATTCCTAGTCTTTATTCTTATACTTTTTATTGAGTAACTGTTATTTGAATATGACTACAAACTAGTCTATAAGTGATGTATTTATGGAAGTGGGGAGCTTAAGCATGAACCCACACAGAGGGCCTCAGACATTAACCTGGTGATAACTGAGAAACTTTGTATTTGTTCCCTTTAAAATCTGTCCTTTGGTGTGCGTACACTGTAAAATGGATCAGCATGTGGAACTGGAACTCTGTGTGTGCTACTATGTTTATCACTGTATGAAGCCCCATGCTGCCTTTATTGTTGGATGCACACATTTACAGTGTAATTCACATCTCTGAGGAAATCCTTATATGTTCCATCAGAGTAATGATAAAAGGAAACTGTGATGTTTATAGTGTTTAAAGTAAGCATTTTTATTACAGGTACTTTTGGTTGATTCATCACGAATGTTTCACATAATGTAAAGAGTGGCAGCTGTGTTTGAATGATGTAGAAATATAATATGTGTCTTGTGCGGTGCATACCCATCCTGAAAGAAGGCACAGGCGCGGACTTCCATACTTCGAGGGACTTTATTTAGACGAGAAAACATAACAGAAAAGTGGCTCGAGGGCCGATACTAGAGCTGAGATGAAGACAGGTACACACGGGGGAAGAGTGAGGGAAGACTGACAGACAACAGGGCAGGTGAAGGACTTAAATACCTAACAAGGACAGAACTGAATCAATGAACAAAAGGGGCAATAACAACCAAAAGTCCGGGCAGCTGTGCCTCGTTAAACAATAGTCTCTGGCGGCCTCTAGCGGCCGCGGGCCGGAACCGTGACAATATGAGGAAAACAGATACATGATTTTCTTATACTTTTGTGTGCTTGTTAAAAATGTTTAAAGATTGAAAAAGAAATAATAATTTGAATTGTTGTCTTTTGTCATTATTCATACCTAAAATATTTGTGTACACATGGAATAAACTACTAAACTGAGACATAATATTATTAAACAGATAAAGAGTAGGTTGATGGGCCTAAGTAACACAGTAACCTCAGCTAACCTCAGCTGAAGAAACAGATTTCAATATGTGGCCTTTTTTTTTTTCTAAAAAGGAAACAAGGTGAAAAATAAGTACACCCTATAATTCTATCACATGTAGTAACTATCACCTTTAGTAACTTTAAGTAATCTTTAAGTAAACATTTTTAGATAAAGAGTTAGATAAAGAGTAGGTTATTGGGTCTTAGCATTAAAGGATTAACCGTGTAAAAGAAGAAGAAGAAGAAGAAGAAGAAACGATGATAATGATGATGATAATGATGATGATGATGATGATGATGATGATGGTGACGGTGGCGATGGCAACGGTGACGATGGTGATGGTGATGGTGATGATGATTAGTCAGTTAATAGTCGATTTAAATTGATTTTAAAAAGTTCAAAATTCAATTTTTCATTTATTTACTATCTGAACTGTTCATCCCAGCCAGGGTTCCAGGGGCTGCTCACTGGACAAAAGGCACGGAAACACCCTGGACAGAACACCAGTCCAGCGCAGAAAGTTAGAAATGTTGGAGTTATGATCATAACTTTAGAAGCATTACTGAAACAAGCCCACATAAAGAGTCTCCTGTGTATTAAACTGGCCCAGCCCACTCAAAGTGCAGACGAGTGGGAAGAGTGGACACATCTGACTGGTCATATAATCTGTGTCTTGAACTTTATGCTGCCTACATCTTCAAGTGTTATCTAAACAGAAGAAGGGGCTTTCCACTTTTCGCAGACTCTTCAGTTCATTTCAGTTTTACTTCCACAACACTAGTACTGAGAAGAACCTGAGTCCAGAGAAGAGCCCCTCCTCCCCCGAGCCGCATGTGGGGAGTGTTTACAGGGTTTACCAGAAGTGCTTGGATCCTACAGACTAAAAGATCTGGATGGTAGACCAGTGACAAGTGTGAGAATATTTGGCACAAAATCATTTTTCCTCTTACCCCAGCTGATCAGCCAAGATATGTTTATCTTCTTTAATCTAGAACTGGAACTGTGAGGCTATCATTGCAAACACACATTCAAATTTGCTGTAAGTCATTCTGTGTCTTGAAGAGCTTCATGCGGTTTGGACTGGGTGTACCAGAGCGTAGTACAGGAACTGCACTGTATAGCAGCAGAAAGCCCTACAGAGGGTGGTGCATGGAGGTGAACGCACCATCAGATCTCCTCCACCAGGCTTATGCTGAAAGGGGCAGAACCCAGGCCCCAGGATCACGAGAGGTTCCAGCCACCCTGCATACAAACTGTTCAGGCTACTGAGGTCAGGGAGACGCTTCTGCAGCTTAAAAACCCAAACGCAACACTTCAGGATAAGTTTCTACCCGCAAGCAATTAGACTTCTCAACCACAGCACGTAATAAACACCACACACAGTGGTGTTCTCCCTTCAGTCTCCATTCTCCCTTCCTCCAACCCTTGCAGCTTTTGCACACCTGCAATTTTTTTTAAATTAATTAAATCATGAACATTTTTCTTACTTTTTAAATTATATTTCTATTTAGTTAGATTAATATTGTCAAATTAGATTGGTACTATCTTGTCAGTTCTGTGTAGCACAGCCAGGTGGTATTCCCAGAAAAGCATCTCAGTGTGCATTGTTCTAAGTAGGACTGCATGTGACAAATAAAACACTTGAACTTGAGAATTTTTGGGGGTGTATTTGCAAAGGTTTGAGTGACTGTTGACCTCTAGTGTCTGTCTGCAGCGATAGCAGTTTTAAACAAAGAAGCAAAAGTTGAACTTCAAAAATGTCTCAGCTGATGGAGAAAGCGGAAAAATGAGTAGATTTTTTTGACAAATCCTTCAACATAACATACAAATCATGTTAGATATGGGAACACAGGGCAGTGAAAAACTTCACAATTTAGACTGAAACATCATATACACTATATGGACAAAAGTATTGGGACGCATGACCATTACACCAGCAGGGACTTTAATGACATTGCATTCAAATAAATAGAGTTTAATATGGAGTTGGTCCCCCATTTGTATAACAGCTTCCACTCTTCTTGAAAGACTTCCCACAAGATTTTGGAGTTTCTCACAATCTCCGTTCCAGTTCATTCCAAAGGTGTTGGATGGGGTTGAGGTCAGGGCTCTGTGCGGGCCAGTCAAGT
>JBBPCZ010103834.1:0-10885 GCA_037974445.1 Brycinus macrolepidotus
GACAATGTGTATGATCGCATAACTGAAAAGATTAAATATCTTTTGAACGGTAGCCAATCAGCCTGTTTTATTGTCATGTTTGAAATCAGCACACCAAAATGCATCAGAATTGGCAGATTTTATTCCCGAAGCAAACAACTTCCAAAACTTTGTAGACCAGTGTTATTTCAGTGCAACCCAGTATTGAAAAGGTCACTCAGTACCCAGATAGTTGGTTTTAGCACCCATCATCCACTACATTGGTGAATGGCTGTTTAATGAGTGTTCAGTGTTCATGTTCCCGGTGTTCAGGTTCCTGGGCATTGAGCTGGAGGATGACCTGACCTGGAGTGCCAACACCAAGGAGCTGCTGAAGAAGGCGCAGCAGAGACTTTATTTTCTGAGAATTCTCAGAAAAAAACAGCTCCCCAAAAATCTGCTCCTTGCCTTTTACCACTGTTCCATAGAGAGTGTGCTTACGTACGGACTGTGTGTGTGGTACGGCAGCTGCACTTCCTCAGAAAGGAAAGCGCTCCACGCGGTCATCAGGTCAGCAGAAAAAACAATTAGCTGCCCCCTCCCCACACTGGAACAAATTTACACCTACCAATGCTGCAAAAAAGCAATAGACATTTTACAGGACTCATCACATCCTGGTCATTGCCTCTTCCAGCTTGATCAATGAAAACCAGGACAAACCTTAAAAACAGCTTTTATCCAAAAGCAATTAAGATCCTAAACTCAAAATAAAACTGTTCTCCAACTCTCCATAATGTGCAATATCTTTCTCACAATGTGCAATAGACTGAAGCCAACCAGTGCAGTTTGTAATTTGTATTTTGTATTTATTCTAACCACTGCAATTTGTATACATCTTTAACGGACTCTTAGCGTACACAGTACTTTTTAATGTACACATTATTGTATTATTGTTATTCCGTCTTATTTTATTTTTCTGTCTTTTAACTTTATGCCTCACACTGAGTGAGATTAAAACCAAACATCTAATGCTTTTAAAAGCTATTCCATGTTGTATGTGAGGCTTGTAACATACATGAGCATGCATATAAAGTAAAGTAAAGTGGCGCCTTATAGTCACACATGAACACAACCACAGCACACAGATTGAACAATGTGAAATTCTGTCTCTGCATTTTACCCTTTCACCAAGTGAAGCAGGGGCTGCCACCAATGAGGGGCGCCCAGGGAGCAGTTTGTGGGGACGGTACCTTGCTCAAGGGTACCTCAGAGGTGCCACTAGCAGTCCTGTGATGTGAACCCACAACCTTCTGATTGCAGGGGCAGCTCCCTAACAGCTAGGCCACCAGCTGACCTTGTATGTTTCATTTCTACAGTGACTTCATCAGTACAGAATCCTATCATACAGCTGCTCCTGAAACACATCCACTGGTTAGGCCCCTGGTCGTGTTTACAGTCAGTGATGTATCTGTAACTTCCAGAAGGCCTTAAGCAACCTTTTCAGATTTCCTGACATGGCAAGACTTCTGTCCAGCTCCTGAAAGCCCAAACTGGGGGTGAGCTCGCTATTTCTGGATAATTTTCCTTTGGGTGTTTCAAGACTATTGTTTTCAAGCTAAACTTAATAATGAAGCAAGAGAAGTACAGTTGTCCCTCGCCACTTCGCGCTTCGACTTTCGCGGCTTCACTCTATCGCGTTATTTTCAAATATATTAATTAAAAAGTTGATCGAGACGATGAAAATGATACAGCGCGCGCTCGGTTGTCTGAGTCAATTATACCGTGTGGCTCGGCCGGGCAAGCACCCAGCCTCTTCAAACCTTAATGCCTCTCTAGCCCCCAGGGAACCTGACTTTTTAAGCCCCAAAGCCCCCTATGGCTTTTTAAAGGAGGGGAAAAAAAGGGGGACCTTTTAATCTCATTGTACATGTGTATAGTGACAATAAAAGGCATTCTATTCTATTCTATTCTATTAAAATGGAGCATTTTTCTAGTATATTGGGTAATACGAGTGTAATGGTAACTAAAGGGTGTTATTTCATGTCTAGAGGGCTCTAATAATGTTAAAAACCGTATTTAGAAGGTCATAAACAGGTTTTCTATGCTCTAACTACAAAAATATTCAATTTATAAATAAAGAATCCTACTTCGCGGAAATTCACTTATTGCGTTAGAATCTGGAACTGATTAACCGCGATAAACGAGAGTCGACTGTAATGCAGAACATTCTGAGTCCCAAATATAATTTTGTTGATTTTTATTCAAAACAATCATGTTGGATGTATTTTTTTTTGCCAGAAGGTTCCCGTTCTAGCTAAGACATGATGCAAACACCATAAAAACATTCTGAAACTATTCCTTTTCAAATACCCAATCTCACATCCCCACTGTCAATACTTCCATTGCTGACTGTTTTTGCAGGTCCATTTGAACATTCACACAGTCACAGACAGACACACACACAAAAGAGTCATTGTGGAAGCTTTGTTGTTCTTGGAGTCTAATATTTCATGGTGTGCCTTTGGGAGGTGTGGTGATCCAAGGAGTGAGCATGAAAAGTTTTCTGTTCTGTGAACTGAACTGCACCCTTCCTCCCTTTAAGGGGCTCAAAAGTAATTTGACAATTAGTCAAATTATGGTGTGTCATTGCAAGTGTCGCATTTGCATTAGGATGAAAGATTAAAATAAACCCATCAGAGAGATTACAAAAGCATTAGATGTGGCCTAATCCACTGACTGGCTTATTCTTAAAAAGACAAAACTTTCTAGTGAGCTAGAAGGTTTTTTTGAACACCAAAAAGTCCAGAAGAAAGGAACTGCTAATTTTATAAAGAACACATTAGTCCTGATTATTCGATTGCTGCTCACAGCAACTTGCAGATTTGAAAAATGTCTACCTACCTAAATATTTTTTTTTATGGCATTTATCTATCCTCTTCTTTTTTTACATCTGCCTATTCCACTGGTTATAATCCAAATATTAGTCAAATTAAGTTTTGTTGCTTGTTGTGGATGTACACCGCACTGCTGCTTCAGCTCCTTTGTTCCTTTGCTGCTACTCTGTTTGGTATCTCTGAAATGAACAAATGGCAAAGCTTTGCCAGATGTTTTCCTCTGCACAGAAAGGACAAAGTGGGCATGTTGTCTCCATCTTTTTGGCTGACTTACACTAGCTCAGGCATAATTCTGGATGATTCAGAATTCATGATGGTGCTGCACAGAGCAGACGTTCAGTGGCCTGAAGCATAGTTGAGCCAAGATTCTTTCACTGCAAAGAAGAGGAATGCTCTGCAATGGCCAAGTCAGTTACCTGATCTGGTACTTATTGCTGGCGAAACTAAAGATAAAACACCTCATGAACAAGCAGGAACTGAAGACAGCTGAGAAAAAGGCCTGGCGGAGCATCACCAGGGAGGAAACCCAGTGAGTGGGTTTTGCAGCAAAGTATTAAAAATTACTTTAAATTTATGATTGTTTGCGTGTCCAGTTACATATGAGACCCTAAAATTGGGGAGCTATGTACAAAGAATGCTTGTAATTCCTTCACCATTCACCGAAATGGGATGTAAATACCATCAAATTAAATTGAGACTCTACACTTGGAGTTCATTTTAGTTCACTTCTGCTTCAGTGAACTGTGGTAGATAAAAAAAAAGCAGCAATAACAATAACTTTGTCACTGTCCAAATATTTATAGCCCTGACTGTAGGAACAAAAACTCTATTCTGACCTATTCTGGCCAACTGAGGACAAGATTGGGAAACACTGAGTTTCATGTTGGGGGTTTTAAAAAGAAACTGGTTTAAAGAACATTGTATCTAAGCATGTCAAGACTTAGCATGCTTTATTAGACTGCACTGTCTGGAATGCATTAGTGGCTGTGCCAGAATGAACAATATCCAAGACCAATTCTCAAGACAATTCCACATCCTATTCAGATCACTGGAATCATGCAGTAACTGAAGTTCATGGAATAACATCACAGCTTCAAGCATACAGTATATATTCACTCTCCTAATGAAAGACATCTACCTGAGAGCAGCTGGTATGAACTTTGCATTGTGTCTCTGAGTGAGTCTAGCACTAAAATTTATCAAAGGTTCTGAAAAACAAAAAGGTTCATCTAAAAATATACATCATCTTCCTGTCACTACCATTATTTACTTGTAATAGGTTATAACAATGCTTTCTTTGGCTTTTGTTTGTTTAGCTGTTGGTAATCCTGAATATACCAAGCTGAATCTGACACATGACACGGATGGGCTGCATTCCAGTTACAGTGGCTGGATTCCAATTCAGATCCTTTAGATCAAAGTGCAACTGGTTTGTTACAGTGAATGAACAAAATATCCATTCACCCATCCATCCAGAGGGTGCTGGATATTTTCCCATTACACAGAACACATTAGTCCTGACTATTCGATTGCTGCTCACAGCGACTTGCAGATTGATGTATTAAAAAAATATATCTACCTACCTAAATATCTACCCTCTTTTTTTTTTACATCTGGCTATTCCACTGGTTACAGTCTAAATATTAGTCACATTAAGTTTTGTTGCTTGTTGTGGATGTACGCTGTACTGCTACTTCAGCTCCTTTGCTGCTCCTCTGTTTGGTAACGTCTCTGAAATGAGCAAAAGGCAAAGCTTTGTCAGATATTTTTTTTCTTCACAGAAAGGACACAGTGGACGTGGCGCTGCCACGGCTCATACATTAAAAACATACAACAAAAATGACTGTTTACATCTCAACCACTGAATTATACAGAAAATATTTATTTGTTTGTTGTGAAATGGTTCATAGTAGATAAACCTACCAACACTAATGGTTTTAAAGGAGGTGGTAAATGGAACCAGGGGTCATGTCATCTACAACACAAATATAGACATTTAATTTACTGCCCAAACCCACCAGTGAAGCTACATGTGTCTTCTGTGTTTTTATATATAATGTGTAAAGTGACCACTTGTCATATATGAACACACCACAGCGTGAACCCATTCACCAAGTGAAGCAGCAGGCAGCCAGGAACACAGCGCCCAGGGAGCAGTGTGTGGGGGTGGTTCCTTGCTCAAGGGAACCTCAGTGGTGCCACTAGCAGTCCTGGGATTCAAACCCACAACCTTCTGATCACAGGGCCAACTCCCTAACCACTAGACCACAGGCTGCCCCAGTATTAATGATGGCAAATTTTTTGGGTACTATTTTCCTTAACAATGTTCTTTCACCATGAGGGAACCTTTAGAGCCAGTAAACTCTTCAGATGTTTGGTTGCATGCCCCACCACATTAACTGATATTGTCACGAGACTGGTCTATTACTGTTTGCCCAGTGTAGCGTGGTGGAAAACCCCAATCGCGGAGTAGCACGAGAGAATTAGGTGAACCACATGTTGCTCTGTGAACGCTCTCGAAAGAGTTGGGATTCCCACCGGGAATCCGCGTTCTCACTCACACACACAGTCAAAGACAAGGAGAAGAGGGTTTTGGAAGTACTCACGGTACCGTAAAGTAGACAAGGTGGCTGGATTCGGCTCGGGCATGAAGAGAGTATGACTGAGCGGTGAGCACCTCCACTTCCTTGTTTATATACAGAGTGACGCGCCTCATTTTCGGTGCCTCGTGCGCGTCACGTGGCTGGTGTGCGTGACAGATATATGCACTGATGCATTCATATATGAAATTTTGTTTCACCCTCAATGTACAAGAATGTTTTATATGGATTTCATGAGTAACATTGTGTATTCATTTCACTGCCTTTTTTCATTTTATCATCTTTTTATGGCCTTAGTTAATTGTTCAGAAGAAGAAAACAGACTAAGAGAAAGAATATAAGAAATGAAGCAATGTAACAATAGGCTTCTGTGTGTTCCTGTCTATCTGTCTGTCTGTCTGTCTTTCTGTATCTGTATGCATTTCCATATCTGTTTACAGTGTGTCCACATAAAGAAATGTGGTATTTCAGGGATGTAGATAAACATTATGAGCAGGTAGCATTGGTACTATAAAAGTTGTTGCAGCACAAATGTATTATACATTTTCAACACACACCAAAAGAAATAAAAGGGTTAGATTACTGGAGTCCTTTTTAACTGCACTTTGTGTTTAGGAATACTCCCTGGCTGTGTAATATTTTATATTCATGCAGTGTTTTAACACTGAAGTTGATGTTGATTGTCCCTAGCAAGCTTTATGTGGGTGAACATTGTGGACGAGCCCTCGCACCCCTCACACACTCTCCTCTCCCTCCTCCCATCAGGCAAAAGGGTCCTTAGCATATGGGCCTCTGCAGCCAGAACCAGAAACAATTTCTTCTCCCAGGACACACACACACACACACACACTGTACTGAATTGCTTCCTTTCTTCCAATCACACAGCATAAACACACTAAACTGTTCCGTCACACACGCTGTTCCGTCACACACACAGACATCACAGTGGCAGTGGTGACCTGGTGGTAAGAGAGATCAGGGGTTTGAATCCCAGGACTGCTAATGGCACCACTGAGGTACCTGTGGGCAAGGAGGCTCGTAGCAAAAAACGGCTTAGCCCCCGTTTCAGGGCTTTGTCGTCAGTAGTAGAATTTATAGTCAGAATGGAATTTTATCAGAAGCCAACATAGTCTTTGTAATGTTGGAAGTAATGTAAATTTTGCAAATTTCTGGTTCTAGTGAAGACACTAGATGCCGCATTCTGAACTAGTTGAAGTTTATTTAGGTGCTTGTTGGGGCATCCTGAAAGCAGGGCATTGCAGTATCAAGTCTGGAGGTAATAAGGCGTGAACGAATATTTCTGCATCGTAGGGACGGTGCTTTTCTTAGCTTCGCAATATTTCAAAGAACAGTTGTTTTGGTAATAGTACCTGTATGTGCATCAAAGGATAGATCTGAGTTGATAGTGTCAATGAGATTTTTTACAGCTGATACAGGCAAAGCTGAGGAACCCAGCAAGATCTAGCATTAAACCTGACAGTTTGTTTCTGGCAGTTTTCGGACCTAGATGGATTTGTTATGTATACCTCGATGGCATACGCATATTTTCTAGCGACCTGACTGGGCATGTGAGACATGTTTGCTCTGTACTCCACTTACTGTGTAACAACCATCTCTTTGTCAAGCTTGAAATAAGTGTGTTTCACATGTCTGAGGTCGCATTTTTGGAGTACATCCTTTATTAGCTCGAGGCATTAGCTCGAGGGGGCTAAGCCATTTGTCGTTTGAATTGACCAAAAAAATTAATTACATACAGTCAGCTAAACGGCTTAACCCTTGACAGGCACACTGGGCTCTTTTCTTTTGCCCTCTGATGCTTCCACAACACCTGACTCCATCATTCCAAAGCCTATTGTCCTAATCATTGTAGACAGATTTTCCATACAGTGTAACTTATTACCCATACCTGACCTTCCGTTGTCTAGGCTTGGCCCAAAGAAAGGTGGCCCTAGCCCTTCTCCCTGCATGGTGGCAGTGGTGGACAAACCTCTCAGCCAAGGCTCCTTTATTCTGTCCTTTCTTTTTCCTCTTTTTACTTTTTATTTCTTCTTTTCCCTGTTTTTTTTTTTTTTTTCATTTTTAATCTTTAATTTAGATAAAAAGAACCACCACACCACTTGCTGCCTCTGCCCTGAATGACACAGGTACGCCACCTCCCAACGGACGAAACAACATAAGCTCCTGGATTCTGAGCTACCTGTGGAGAAGACAACAGAGGGTTGAGGTGCATAGCCTTTGATCTCGCCCTTGTACCCTCAGCACAGGGCTGTGTCCTCTCAATCCAGCTCTGTCTTCATCCACTATTCTTAAATATAAAGTGGCACTTAGCCGACACCCTTATCCAGAGCAACTTACAATCATTAGTTATAGGGATCAACTGAGGACAATCATTAGTCCCCCTGGAGCAACTGAGTGTTAAGTGTCTTGCTCAAGGACACAGTGGTAGAAAGTAGGGGTTTGAAACTGCAACTTTGTGGTCACTGGCAAGTGTTTTACCCACTAGGCTACTACCATATGCAGATGATGCAACCATAATTAGACTTATAACTAACAACGATGACCAGTGACAACCAGTATGGTGAGCAGATTACTTGGTATCTAGCTCAAAACATCTACTCATTATAGGTGTAAGACCCAGCCCCCTCCCTAAAATCCCCAGGAGAACTCATAACCATCACCAACTCATTCAAAATTACGGGAAACTATAGGAACACACCAAAACATCCCATTAAAAAAAGCTGTCTGCTGGGCTAGTCATTGTTCTTAACATTTAATGTGATGTTAAATGTCTAATATGGGCAGCTCATTGCCTAGTGGTTAAGGCGTTGCCCCTGCAATCAGAAGGTTGTGGGTTCAAATCCCAGCACTGCTAGTGGCACCTCTGAGGTACCTTTGAGCAAGGTCCCAACCACACACACTGCTCCCCGGGCGCCCCTTGTTGGTGGCAGCCCTTGCTTCACTTGGTGAATGGGTTAAATGCAGAGAAAGAGTTTCACATTGTTCACGCTGTGCTGTGTTCACGCATGACTATAAGGGGTCACTTTAATATGATTGTACTTGCCCATATTTAATTTTACTGATGCTGTTAGATTAAGCTTTTCCATCATGCTGTACAGCAAATTCCACCAACCTTGATTGTGCGGTCATTTTTGATTTTGTGAAATATAAAACCCATTTTCTCCACAACAATTCAGATTCCCCACAAAGAGACAACACTGACACTCAAGCAGCATCCATCTAGGAAAGAAACAAGCTAAAATATGATATGGGTTAAATATAGTGTAGCCAAAAACTCCACCTTCCTTGTTTAATCATTTTGGCCATGTCTAATTAATGCACAACACCTACAGTTTGGAGAGGGTGGTTGCTGGACATGTTATTTAAGCATCATGTAGGAGGATTGTCAGCCTGACTTGGAGGTATGTTTATTGGGTCTTCATTCAGGTTTCAGCTAACCAAATTTTCAGATTTATCATTAGTGTTTGAGCTTTGGTTTTTCACCCTCATCTTGGCATTCACTGGAAAGCAGGGCTTTTGCCTTTCAGCATTCATTGGCATGTAATCCTACTTCTCCGCAATTAATGCTTAACCTAATGTTATAGGCATTTATATTTCTCCCTGTTTCCTTTGTGTAGTATAAGCAGCTTGATTCCTTGCTAACATTTATGAAATAGCAGTAGCATGTGGTGGACTTCTGCTGTGTCTAGTTATACGCTGGGTTGAGGTAGGCTGGCATATCATATTTGTTTGTCTTTTAGCCTTCAGTTTGATTATCACTAATATGATCTGTCTTTTTTTAATTTGCTGTTACGCTTGATGAGATGATGTCCTTGCAGCTTTTCTCTGGATGTGCATTTGCTGGCAATTTCTTCAGCTCACCACTTCTGCTTCCTGGCACTGCTGCTGTTCTGTCTCTACATTTGTTGTATATCATTCTTGAATTACTAGTTTTTTATTGGTTAGGTTTTTTGAGTTGGTTTCAGTCTGTGATGGTTTATTTTAAAAACATTGTTAATATGTTTTCCTTAGTTGCTGGCTCTACTGGCCATTTTATTATTTACTTTGCTTTGGAGAAATTTTTGTATTTTTTCCTTGTTGATTTGGTTTTCTTTTGCAAACTGCATGACTGCATTAGTTTTGTGTGTTTGTGTAGGTTCGTTATATACATTTTTGTTTTGTTTGGTTAGTTTTTCTTTGTTGTGGTGTATCAGGAGTTATTGTGTGTCTTGCATGTCTAGTGTGCTGTAGTTAGAATTGATATTTTGGATTTTGTTTGTGTTCTTAATACAAAGTGATTTAGTTGGTTTTAAATGTTTTTTTCCCTTTTTGTGCCCTTCTTTTGTCAGTAATGAGCTGTTTGGGGCTAAGCAGGCAATGGGGTGATTCTGAGGTGGAGGAGTCTTCTTAACCGGTCCTTTAACATAGAGCACTTGAGGTGGTGGTTGGATTGGTTGTGTTCATGTGTGGAGGGCCTCCCTCCTTCACTATTCCCTGTCGTTGAGGTCAACCCAGTTGTGCTCCTGCCTTGGTTTTGCTTTCTTCCACAATGAGACTGAGCTTGTGTAAGCATGGAGTGTGCCTTGCATGGGACCTTTGCCAGTGTCTATTTTTAAGATGGCTTATTTTCTGCAGTTACAGTTTAAATCGTTTTATGGGATCACATCCCTGCCTTTCTGCAAATGTGAGAGAACCTGTGGGATCTTGGGTCTAACTTGGCATACAGTAATATTCCCCCAGTGAAATTCCCCAAGGAAGCGTTGTCGAAATACAAACCATTTTGTTTCCTCCCTGCTTACGGCACAATAGCAAAAGCAGTGGGCACAGCCAGGGTCTTCTGAATCCAGAGGGGTGTTTGGAAGACTGTAAAATCTTTAATCACTGTTGGTTTCACAAATGACATGACAGTCTGAAATAAAACAACCTTTGGGCATTTTGTAATTTCTTTACAAACATTTAAATATGCTCTAAAGAAACTATGTTTACATAATATTTACACAATTTTTTAGTTTAGAAATGGAGCCACAAAGCTAATAGCTCTAAATTGGCCTGAGGGACAGTTGTTTTACCAAAGGGTATGCAACTGTGACATAATCACTGTCACAATGAAAGGCTCGAGCTGCTCACCCAGTGTAAGATGATTGGTGAACCATGCGCTTTACTCTAAGAACGCTCCCACAAGAGAGTAGGGATTCTCACCGGGAATCCGTGTTCTTATTCACACACAGTCAGAGAGAGAGATACAGAGAAGACCGGAGTACTCATGGTAAGGGTTGAGTTGGGCTGGAGTTGAGGTGGCATAGGGACTCAATGACTGAGTGGTGAAGGTGAGCCTCTCACCTGTTTATACAGTGGTACTCCGCATAACGAACGCAATCCGTTCCAGCGGCGCGTTCGTTATGCGGGGAGTTCGTTGTGCGAAACACAATTTCCCAT
>JBBPCZ010103854.1:0-10884 GCA_037974445.1 Brycinus macrolepidotus
ATATCGTGTAAATAATCATAGTGGGCCGCCATGACCAAAAAATGCCAGGGCCGTTTTTTGGTCCCAGTCCAGCCCTGCTGAGAGGAGAATGCTGAAGAAGCTTCTCAGTATCATGTACAACCCCTCTCACCCCATGCACGCCGCCATGATGGGTCATCAGAGCACACACAGACTCGTCGCCTCTAAATGCAGAACTGAATGCCACAGGAAATCCTACCTACCTGTGGCAATAAGACTGTGTAACTCTTCCTCGTTCTGTAGGTGATCTTTTTCAGTCTTCATGTCATTGTGCAACATAACATGTCATCTGTATGTTACTGAATGTTAGTCTCATCCCCTCGTCACCTGCTGCGATCTCATTTTATTGCATTCATCATATTTTCATGGAACAAACATTAAGTCACTTTTCATAACCACTTGCACTACTAATCTGTTATTATATTATATCTGTTACAGTTATTTTGTTAGTTATTTTGTTATAGTTATTTTGTTATTCCGTTTGCACTATTACTACTGTTATTGTCTTTTTTAAACTCTCTATTGTCTTATCTTTATTTATCCCGAGGGAAATTTTTTTTGTCATGAACACCGTCAGTGCAACAAGAGGAATAAAGTTCTTTTTTATCTTATCTTATCTTAATGAAATATATAGAAAACAAACATATTCAAATAATATAGTAAACATAGCTTTCACCAACTGTTTTAGTCAGTAAAAATCTACATGAGAAATTAAAATACCTATTAATTCTACCACAGGATGAACCAGGGCCCCACGGCAGGCTTTGAGAAGGACGTCGGGTCAAAGACCACTCACCGAGCCTTCTACCCCGAAAGTGCTGTCGACCTGGACAACTCCACCCATCTTGTCCTGTTACCATTTAAGCTTAATGACCTGCAGTGGCTCATCAGTGTCTTCTCAGACAAAAACATAAAACAGTGAGTGCATGTCTGAGACCTGCATGCATAATTTGTGTGAAGCTATCAAAGCAGGAAGTGTCATTTTTTTCTCCCTCTTCTTCTGAGCTTTTTGTTCAGTTGACACACATAGTTGCATATAATACTGTTCAAAAGTATTAGACCATCTGAGAAAAAGCTATGTACAGTTATTTATTTGGATAGAAAGTGTTTATTTGCCCGGAAGAAAACAGCAATACTACAAAAAATAAAACTGAACATATGAACTTTGATTTGCATATGATTTGCATATGAACTATTACCAGACCTCTCCATGACACATCCATTTGATGCCTGGAGAGTCAGTCGCTGCAATATCAATCAATTGATCAATCAATCATTCAATCAATTAATCAATCAATAAATGAACCTTTTTATTGATGTTTCTGTATTAGCTTTTATTTGAATGTATTTTAATATTATACATATATAATACTTATATAATGTTATGTAAAGTATATAATATACAGTATTGGTTGCGACTCTACAGAGGGCCATGGTGGTACTCTTAGTCTTTTTTTATTTATGACAAGCAAAACTTTATTAAAATATATGGAAATTTTTCCAAACAGCATTTTAAGCATTTTTTTTGTTCATTTGCACCAATTAAACACTGTATTTAGGCCAAGCTTGTTGACTGATTCAGCAAAATGCATGACAGATGTGACTGATATAGCTTGCTAGTCATATTTCAGTGTAAAAGAATACTATCGATGGTATAAATTCATGAATAAATGACAACAAACAAAACAATTTTCAGATCTTTTTAGGGCAATTGAGTTAGGTCAGGAGAATTTCATTGGCTGTATCAATTATTTTCTAACATCTGTTTACATTTGAAACATCCAGGTTTGTTAAATACTTTTGTGGGCCACAGATACGTTTCTCAAATATAGGTTTACAGAGATCAATAGTTTTCGAAAGTTGAGCTAAGACATTTGCACAGTGCCAGATTTTTACTTTTTCTTACTTTTTTGTGCTCCAAATAAAACATTAAGTTTATATTTATATGTCGCTTTTTTCTCTTTATTCTTTAGGTCACATAGAAAAGTAAAACTCACATTGCAAGCAAACAAGGATAAAGTAAGAAACCATACACACACACACACCCACACACACCCACACATATTTTTGGACATATTGCCTGTTACTACCCTGACTTAACCCTTAATCCTAAACTATTACAGTGTGATCCATGTTAAAGACTCAAAAATTAATGGTTTAACATTACATTTGACCAACTCACTCCAACCACCCCCACCAGTACATATTTTGTATTGTGAATTTTGACTGAGATACTGGAGACAATCTGGTCTTGGTAAAAGCATCTCCACCAGTCTACATCTTGAACATCTCACTGTGCTGAGCTTCTATGTCTAATAATTAAATATCCATGTAATAAACATTACATTCGTGTTATATTTAAAGGCACCCCTGACATTAAAAGATTCTCCCTGTTGTGTTTCTGAAGGTGCTGATCCTGAACCCCGAGTTCATCAGATACGTTCACGAGAGCTGGCTGAAGAAAAAAGGGAGATATCCTTCCACCGGCTTCATCATGCTTGTGCTCTCCCTGCACATCTGTGACCAGGTAATGCGCTTTTTCTGTTCTTCACGTGGATTCAAGAGGTTCTGCCTTTATGCTGATGGAGGCCATGAGCTGCAGATCAAATTGGGCTTGGTTCAATTCCAGCCACATTTGAGATATAAAGTTGCCTTGGGTGTATTGGGAACCCCCAGGGGTTGATGGTGGTTTCAATTGACCTGGTGGGGGTAGGGGGTATTCCCTGTACTCCCAAGACAAATTGAGATCTCAGATATGACTGGTGGGCCACATTTTGTCATCTCGGAATGGTGGTCACTCACGGTCTCCCTCCCTCTCTCACAGGTGAGCTTATTCGGATTCGGGGCTGGCAAAAACGGGAACTGGCACCATTACTTTGAGAAAAAATATCACAATTTGAATCGAGGAAACCACAAAGGAGGGACTGAGTACAGTGTCATTTTGGAGCTCCTCCAGAAGAACATGATCCAGATGTATAGAGGATGGTGATGGAGTCAGGTAAAATGGTTCATTTTATTTTCTTTAGTCTTTCTGCTCAAACCTGGTTTAAACTTATTTTGAGCTAATTCCAAGTTTTATGGAATAAACATGATTGGATATCTCAAACATATGTAATCACTTAAGAAATATGTTAATAATGCATTGATTCTCTCTCTCTCTCTCTCTCTCTCTCTCTCTCCCACAGATGACTGTTGAGTAGAAAATGTTCCATTAATGTCTATATATGAATTTTATTTATTTGTGTTTTTTTTTTTCCTTTGGTTCTTTGAGCTTACTTGGGCACAAAAATAAATTTGATATCTTATTTGGCTAAAATGTAAGTGAACATGTGGGGAGGGGAACCAAGTATTCAGACACTTTTGTTCTTTTTATTTAACATACTTCTGATTAATTTAACCATTTCAAAAGTGCACACGTATGTCTTCTAACTTTAATGTGAAAATAAAAATAAATCAAGTGTTCCTTGGAAAAAGAGTTGCTGGACAACCTCAAATCTACAATTAACCGGAGATCAATGAACAATTTTTCCAGCACTGTTAAAAACCACAGTTATTAAACCCCTCCTGAAGAAACGTAACTAGGATCCTTCTGCTCTTAACAGTTATAGACCCATCTCTAATCTTCCCTTTATATTCTTTATAAGATTATAAAGAAAGTGGTTTTTAATCAGTAACTACCTGGGCACAAATGGTTTCTTTGATGACTATCAGTCTGGTTTCCATCAACATCATAGTACAGACACTGCTCTTGTTAAGCTACTAAATGATGTTTGCCTGAATACAGATGCAGGTAAAATAACTGTACTGGTGCTGTTAGATCCGAGTGCAGCCTTTGACACTGTTGACCATAACATTCTGCTAGACAGACTTGAAAATTGGGTTGGGCTCTCAGGTTCGTCCCTTAGTTGGTTCAGTTTGTACTTGGAAGGCACGGGTTATTTTGTCTCGATTGGCACATGTGAATTGGAGAAAACTGTCATGCCATATGCAATCCCCCAAGGATCCATTATTGGACCAGTCCTGTTCAACCTGTACATGATTCCTCTGGGTCAAATTCGTAAAGTGAACGATGTGTCCTATCATAACTATGCAGATGACACTCAGATCTGTTAGGGAGACGCTCACAGCTGGTGGCCTAGTGGTTAGGGAGTTGCTCCTGTGATCAGAAGGTTGTGGGTTCGGATCCCAAGACTGACAGAGGCACTTCTAAGGTACCCTTGAGCAAGATACCATCCTCACACACTGCTCCCCGGGTGTTGTGTTCCTGAGTGTCCACTGCTTCTCTTGGTGAATAGTTAAATGCAGAGAAAGACGTTCACGCTGTTGTGTGTTCACGTATGACAAAATGGTGACTTTACATCTGTCTAGCTCTCTCACCAAGTGACTTTGGTCCAGTAGATTCATTGTGTCGTTGCTGCTATAAAGTACATAACTGGATATATCAAAACTTTCTCCAATTAAACAAAGACAAAACGGAGATTATCCTGTTAGGAAATAAAGAGGGAAGATCATTTATGAGTGCCCACCTGGAATCTACAGCATTTAAGACGTCCACCCATGTAAAAAAATTTGGCATGACAGTGGATGGAGATCTTAGTTTTGGTGATCACATTAAAGCTTTAACAAAGTCAGCATTTTGGAACCTTAAAAACAGCTAAAGTTAGAGACTTTGTGTCCAAACAAGACTGAGAGAAACTTATCCACGCCTTCATTTCTTTCAGGGTTGACTATTGCAATGCTCTCCTCACTGGGATTCCCAAAAAGTTCATTTGAGCCCCAGCTTATTCAAAATGTTCAGTACAGAACTGATTTCAAAGCATTACTCATTGTGTATAAGTCACTCAATGGCTTGGGTCCTAAATACATCTCTAATATGTTTGAAGTATATATTCCTGGTAGGTCTCTTAGATCTGCAGGAGCTGCTCAGCTAGTGGAGAAAAGATCTGAAACTAAACCTGGTGAAATGGTGTTTATCCACTATGCTGTCCAACCAACTGCCCATCAATATCAGATCTGCTCCAACTGGAGCTTTAAAAAGCTGCTAAAATTTGCACTATTCTCTTCTACCTTCTTTTAAACAATTGCACTTCTATTCCATTTTCTTTTATTGATTTCATTATTTAATTCTATTTAATTCTATTTTGTTTTATTTTGTATTGTATTTCTGTAAAGCACATTGAATGACCTGTTGTATGTTATAACATGCTTTATAAATTACTTAAACTTGAACTTGAATCATGGTATGACTCTGTTTCTCTGCAAATGGTACTGGAACATTGAACATCATTGATGGAAACGTTAATGTTGTGTTGTATCATCTATACAATGACCCAAAACAGCTTTATCAGATACAGCCTCAAGATTGACTTCTGAAAAGGATGAAAGTGTGTGCAAGATTTATATACTGACCTCACTCACGCTGAATATTTATAAAGGATTTTGAAATTGCTAGTCTGTTGCCGGATCCTTGGGGAACCTGCAAGACCCTTGGAACCCAGGGGAACTTGCAGACCCTTGAAACCATGGGGAACTCAAAGCAGCTTGCTGAGAACACTGGGCAAAAAGTGAGTGGTTTATAAGGAAAAACCTCAAAGCTGTCATTGTTTACAGTGCCTTACTACGTTACTGTTGTACTAATGCTGAAATGTGGGTTTTGCATTCTTTCTATATTTTCTTTTGTAGCTTTGAAATATGGTAAAGCATTTCATAATAATTAATGATAGAATTAATGTTCAGTTCCCAAGACTTTGTGTGGTGAAATATGTAGTGTGAGTTCCTCCAACTTCTTTATGTGCTGTTTTGTGTTGCTGAGTAGCTTTAATGACCTCCTCAGGTTCACTGTTGTTTGCTGACTCTCTCGAATTTTCCAGCCACTCCTCAACAAACCCTTCAGCGAACACTTCGCTCATGTTGTATAATACACAGTGAGCTGCAGCAGCAGGGATTCTGGTGTTGTTGACCTCCATTCTTTTGAGGAGCAATCACAGTTTTCTGGTCAAAAACATACTCTAATATCATGCATGTGTGAGTCTAATCAGACTGCGCACCTTCCGTGGGGTCAAGCAGCCACTGAAAGGGTCTCTTAAAGCGTCTTAGCAAAAAAAATTCATTTTTTTTTCTTTTATCTAGATATTTGTTTATTTTTGCTTATTTTGCTCATTTTAAGAAATCTTACTTATTAAACTGTGTTTACCCCCTTGTCAGTTTTTATCTTTTTTTGCTTAACCTTCTACTTCAAGCCCCCTAGTGGCCACACAATAATGTGTGCAAAAACAGTAGAATATGATTTTAGCTCATAAAATCAAACCAACAGTTTAATCAGCAAGCACTTGGTCTCAACACTTTCAACTAACTCTGGTGAAGTCACTCAAATCTGATGAGGCGCAGGAGCTGCGTTTTTTTTTTTTTTTTTTTTTGACAACCAAACCAAGACGGCGGACTTATCCAGTTTTACTAAACTATTAATTCTAAAACATCACAAAGCATTTAAAACCTTCCCTTCCTCCTTTCGTGGCCTACGACCATAAAACACCTTTATATGATCAAAGTATCGGCTTTTCCTATTCTAGTCATCCTGTAGGGCTTAAACTGATGATACGGCAAAATAAATTGGAATTTGGCATTTTCTCATTTGTGCAAGAACAGATCATTTACTTCACATTTTCAATACATTTTCTCTTCTTTGTATTTTTTACAAAACAAATAGACTCTTCAAACACTCAGCATTCTGTACGTTCTTTATTACATCCATCAGGTGGGCGAAGCAATTGGATCTCCTCACATGAGGCTAGGTTATCTTTAAATTAAAAAACACCTGGATTTGCTTGTTTGCAGTCGTTCCATGATTTCTTCTAAGGTTTTCTTCCATTCCTGAAAATAAAGCAGTGAAAATATTTTTTTAAAGATATAAATTCATATTAAACAGTGTGAGTACCAGCCTCGGGCAAAAAGTCTGAACCACAGAATAATATGTTTTTAAATTAGTCATCTTATTATAGTTGTTCAGAGCCTACTGCCAGTGACTGGCATGCAAGCCAAAAATAAGGAACTGAGTTTTACTCACACTAATCACACTAATAATTTATTTTCCTCATTTATTTAAAAATAACCAGAGGTGAATATTTTGTACACCAAGAGAGATTACTATTTGATTATTTTTTGCTATGCTGACTGCTGTTGGAGATAAAAGTCAGACTAAGCACCAGTAATAATAATAATAATAATAATAATAATAATAATAATAATAATAATAATAATAATAATAATAATTATTATTATTATTATGTTGATTTTTAAAGTGAAAAGTACATACCCTACACAGAAAACACACTTCTGAAACAATGATTTACCTCTCGTGGAAGACCACAATGGCTGCATCTCCTCCATGTAACACCCTTAGCTTTAGCATTAGCTCATCTATTGACTGAATCCACAGTGGCCAAAAAATGCCCCTTTGCTTTGAATGAATGTGGTTGTATGGGGAATTTTTACTACTCAAATAATATAAGAGCAGTTCAGATTAGTTGCAAGATTAAACTTAATGCAACTTTTCTCGCGTTTAGTAATTTTTATTACATCATTTGAAATTAAATGTTTTTGTAATATATGCTTATTAAAATAAAATCCATGTCTTAGTCCAGATTAAAAGAAAAGGACAGGAGCCTCCTAACCTTATACCTGACATTCATTGTAATGATTCTGTGCATTTACCTTATTATTTATGGATTACCTCTAAACTTCCAAATGTTTTTGATCAGCCACATGGTTGTATACAGTGTATCACTCCACAGGATTCCTGTGGTGTGTGAGAGGTGTTTCCATGCTAAGAGTGAACTGAGCCCCGGTTTATAACTGGTTTTAATTTCAACTGTTCTTTCATCACTTTGATTATATTCACCGGTAGATGGAAAAACTCATTCTTTCTTTACTTCTTTTACTGACCACAGCATTTTGTGTATCAAGCACAGAGTATTTAGTATGAAGCCTTTATAGAGTATTTCTGGAGAGTTTTATTTTGGCTTTATACTATATTTAATTTTTTTTTGTCTTTGTTTCTGTGTCTGTGCAGTTGTAACATAAACACTTTCCTCCTGTTTTCTGATTCTGAAAACAACTAATGAAACACTATGCACTGAAGAACCTGTGTGAGTTCAGCCTCTCCTCTCTTTTGTGAGGAGAAGTCCACTCTATTGCTTTATGGCTCGTGACACCTGTGTAACATCTGTGACTGTTTGAAAAGATAAAGAGTTTGTCTTCATGGTGATGGTAAAAGGTCCTTTGAACACTGGATGCAATAAAGACAACTACTTAATAGTTGGCGACACTATAAATATATATGTGGGAAGTTTACAGTGTACGGTACTAGAGGAACTCAGAATTAGCTGGACACACTTCAGACACAGTTCTAAAATAATTCCTTATACAAGAAGTTCTTTTTTATGTCCGACCTTGGCTTTGCCCCCAACCCCAAAGACAGAGACCCTCGTGGTAAGCCTTGGTGGCACTGAGAAACAAATCTGTTACATTCACCAAGGAAGCCATATATTGAATGATTAAATTAGCTTCTAACATGGATGTTTTTAAATCCAGGTTGAAAACTCACCTTTTCTCCCTCGCTTTTAATTTACAGTAATGGTCAACTTTTAAAGAGTACTTGTGTCCATGATTTATCAATTGTTGTGATAGAATTTTTCTTATATTTATTTATTTGTTTGTTTGTTTGTTTATTTGTTTATATTTGCTTTTAATATTATGTTGTGAAACACAAGTGCACATGCAGCACTTTGCTTTACACTTTGGCTGCTTTAAATGTGTTTTCCAATAAAGTTGACTTAAAAGGAAGCAAGGAAAAGATTAAAAGGAAAGCAGGACAATGAGAGAGCAAAAACTGAACTCATGCAAAGAAGAGAAAGGAAAAGAAAAGCAGTATGTATGGGAATAGAGGAGTATGGGAATAGAGGAGGGGTTAATTCAAGAAAATCAAGGCTGATATGTGTGTGTGTGTGTGTGTGTGTGTGTGTGTGGGATGGGGAGTGAAACCCACCAAGCTTGTGTCTTGAGGTGAGAATGTTACCATGGAGGCTCCAGACTGATATGAGGCGTGGCTGAAGAAAAGAGGATCCTAAAAGCCTCGGTAAAGAAAAGAAACTAAAGTATACTTGGGCTACAGACATGTGGCACTAGGGGTCACCATAGCTTGAAATCCACCATAACACATCACTACCATGCCAACAAACTGTTTGGAAGGTATAATAGAAGGAAATGTTTTTGGCAGAAAGAAATATCTTTTCACCACAAGCAAAAGTGATTAGAGTTTGCCAGACACAACTGGACCTACAATAGAAAACGGCTGCTCAGCAATTGGTAAATCATCGTCATATGGCAAAACAGCTCCATATATGGAAGTTCCCCCGGATTGTGTTGATGCTGGAGGTGTCAGACTTCATACTTAGCTTTGTTTGGTGTTCCAATGTCATGTAGAACTAAAGTTACTGTAATTTAAATACAAAGTTCAACGTTACTGTCATTTAATTGTCATTTAAAATCTTAAGACATCTTAAAATTCTTAATTCTTATTATTATTATTTTGTAAACTTTGTAAAACACTTTGGGCCAACTTCTGGTGTTTTAAAATGTGCTTTATAAATAAACTGACTTCACTTTAGTAAACAAATTGTTTTATGAACTTTTCAATAGGCTTTAGCAAGACCTCCAATACTTCTAGAGGGCGGTGTAAATCTTTGGAATTTACAGTGATTCTCTAAGATGTGACTTAGATACTAAAAGCAGGGTAATAAGGGGAAGATCTTCTCAGCAGCAAAACCCGAAAAAGCACCTGACATTACGTTAGAAGTAGGCCTTAAATAAGCAAGCAGAGATAAGCCTGGAAAGTCAAATTCTGGAAAGGATTATGGACCTGCACAATGGTGCTGTCCATTTATCTGATGACCTGATGATACTTATCAGTGAAATATCTTTGTTTTCTTATAAGATACGGTTATATTTTACCACAGAAATGGAATAGAACCCAACACTGGGTTGCCTACTGTTAGTTTAAAGACATGAGGCCAGTATTGTCAGCCACCACACCCTTCTACATGGTCCTGACTAATCTCCAGTGCTGCAGGGGCAATGTTCAAAGGCTTTAGCTATCTTTTTATTGCTGATTCAGACCACAGTTTAGAAGATGATCCGCTGTGGCCAGCGTAACGCACTGCTTGTAGGAATATTCATCTGCCTGGTCACGTTATCCCAGATCCAGCTGGATTTCTCTTCACACAAAGCGTGCGCCTGTATCCAGTGTTTAACAGAAGGTGAAGATGATCCATGGTTCACGAAGCGCTACGACCACCTGGTGCCAAAACTTCTGTCCAGACAGAATGGCGAGCTCAGTCCTGAAACCAACAAATGGTGGCTGGTAAGACAAAAAAACTCATGTTGACCTGTCAGCCTTTCTTGTTTAGCTTAAAAAATAGCAAGTAAGAGCAAATCAATGTTGATCTTAAAATAGAAATGGATTGGGCAGTACTTAAAATGCAAGAAATATTTGTAAAGTTATCACAGCAACTACAAAGGCACTTTAGGTTAACATAAGCCTTGAGAGTCCACTTTTTTTTTGACCCTTCGCTGTTAATATGTCTGACACTTCTGGAAAAAAAAAATACAGTGGCCACTAAAGATGGTCAAGATGGTTAAAAAGCCTCCCTTTAAATGCATGTGGTCTTATCTAAAATCTGACATAATATATATTTTAATTTTGATAAATTATTCACAGAAAAAATAACACGTAAAAAAATCTACTCTGATTAGTTGCATTCCATGGTGCAGGATCATCAGGATGGTGTAATATATATATATGTGTGTATA
>JBBPCZ010103885.1:0-10883 GCA_037974445.1 Brycinus macrolepidotus
CAGGAAACATCACCAGAGTCTGGGGTACGATAACTTCTGCACACCATCTAATCTGTTACTTCATCTACCAATATTACAGATTTAAAAACACACACATTTTAACTTTTCCTATTTTTATGAAATTCACTCATTTCTGGACACTATTGTTCACCAAAACCAAATAATGTACTGACTGATAATGAGAATATTCTTTATGTAGATGGGGAGAAGCGAGGCAGGATTGCTGTTTGGACGTCTCTCATCTTCGTCTGCTTGTTTGTTGCTGGATTTGGTTTATGGAGATGCTGTCGATCTTATGGTAAAACATCTACAGGACTTTACATCCAGTGATCAGTGTGTGATTGTGGAAATCAACACTTTACTGTAGAAGAATCCAGCAAACATCTGAAATGAAACAGACAATTCACCTTTTATTTAATCGTATTTATTTATTACACTATTTAATTGATAACTCATTGATAGCACTACCTACACTTAATACTCCATGCTGAATGGATCATCTTGTTGTTTGTTCTTTAGATGCTGTGAACTGAACTGATCACCACTTTACTGGAACTTGCACTGGATGCAGGAGAATGATGACATCAGCTCTGTCGTCTTTCATCTCACTTCTGTCTTACAGTGATCTTGTCATGCATTTTGCTTCAGGCTTACATTGATCCCAACATTTGTTCGCCTGCATTTATATATAATTTATATATAAATGAATGTGGAGATGAACCAGAGAAATAGGAGGCCACTATAGTGAGAGGAGTAAGAGTCTGCAGAGGCAGCAAATGAGAAAGGAGGTCGATGGGTTGACCAGTCTTTTTCAGCTGTGGTACCTTGGCTGGGTACATAGTTAGAAGTAGGTAGAACTAGAGATTTCACCTCAGGTTGACAAAGCATGCAACAGAAAACCACCACAGTGAGGGACCCTAAGAAGGGTCCAGCTTCATATTCCTGCTTCTATAACTGCTATGGTGTCAGTTTTTTATGGAATGTATTTCCAGTTGTTAAACACTGGGCTGGTCATACATAAGATGTTTCAGAACTAGAAGTAGAAACGTCACCTCAGACTTGGAGCTGCATTTGTTAGACTTTGCACAAGTTTTTTGCACAATTTTTAAAATTCTGTTAATTGCTTTCCCAATTGCTTAAGCTAAGCCTGTCTTTACACAGTAGGTAGGTTTCCATTTTGATTTCATCCACTGTAACAGCTGTGGTAACGTGTAATCCAAGGCAAAAAAAGTGGAGAAACACAAACACAGAGAAAAAGTAACTGAAAAAAGTACAAATCTAGCAGCAGAACTGAATACAGATGGGAACTAGAGAGTAGACTTTTAAGGGTCTAAAAGAAAGTAACCCTACCAGCAGGAAGACTGATTCTAATATTCTGTTTTGAGTAAGTATAATTTTTAAAACTGGAGGAGATTAATGTGATGGAAATATTACATTTCCTTCCAAATCCAAATTTGCTTGGATTTTACTCCACCTTTTTAAAACCAGGGACTACTTACAGTTTGGGTGATGAGCTCTAGACTGTTTCCTAGAATAAGTTCTTGTTAGTGATACAAAGTTTGGATCATTTTATGCACTCAGATCTTAAATACTTGTTTCGTAAAATGAACTAATCTTTTATTAAACTAACTGATTCATTTTGATTTTTATCAGTTAATAAGTTAATAAGTGTCATGATTTTGGATCTTTTTTCCTCCGCAAAATTGAAAATACTGAAGTACAAAAAAGAACTAGTGCTGCATTTTAACCCAGCTACTTGCTTTCTTGATCTTGTGTCTTCATCTGTTTAGTATGTGAGATTCTGCAAATTGTGAACGGCTCCTTTCTCTCAGTCGTGTTTCCAGCATTAAATCTCTCCTGAAAAAGAGAAACCTGGGTGCCTCCACACAATAATAGTCCTATTTCTAATCTCCCATTCTTACACGAGGTCATTGAGAAAGCAAGTTTTCAATCAAATCAGTAATTACTTTGATTAAAATAGTTACTTTGTCGACTTTGAATCAAGCTTTTTTCAACATCATGGTACTGAAACAGTTTTCATAAAGGTATTAAATGACTTTTATCTGAATACAGACTCAGATAAAATAACTATCTGGTACAGCAAACTAAATAAAAACACGCTGGACTGGCTCAGTCTTTAGGATGGTCAGGTATTGCACTTGAAGGGGTTGGGCAGGACTTTGCTGATGGCCGAGAACATTCTGGACAGACGTTGATGAGTTTTCTTGAATTTCATTTATTTATTTATTTATTTATTGGTCTGACCGGCCCATAAAACTCGTAGATCGGTGGCCCAATTGACACTGGGCTGGCTCAATCAACTTTTTAAACACCACCCCCTTTTGCTTTGGTCCCTGTGCCTGTGTAATGCATTCGTCAAAAAAAGTCAGCACAGGAGTTTATTTCCTGACCATCGGGCCGTGAAACACTCCTCTGCGGCCCACTGGTGCTTTTCTTTACTGACACGGGACTGGCCCAGTCATATCTTTAAACACCCCCCCCCTTTTTTTGGCTCTGTGCCAGTGTACAGTGTCAGTGGTCAGTGGATGAGATGGAGAGAGAAAATGTAAAGGGGGCGCAGAGAAACTGCGAGAGAAAAAAAAATTGGCACTTCAGGCAGACGCTGCCAAATGTGCCAAAATTACAGACATTTTTTCTGCCGGGCCTTCATCAGCTTCAGTAAACTGGACTGCTTTCAGAACACTTAGGCTAGGTTATGAGTAAAGGAACCCATTAACCTCCCTTGCTAAATCTGTGCCATACTAGACAGTTAGTGGTGGTATATAAACTAGCTGTTTGCAAAGTTATGGTGATAACACACCAATAAAACAATTGTTCTACGGCCGCGTTAGTTTGTCTTGTTACATTTATGAACGCGGGTGAAATAAGCTAATAATATCGTCAGTGTTAACGCTAGGAGAACGGCTATTCATAACACATCGTGTACACTGGTTAAAACAATAGACATTTAAGTTAGTTCTTTTATGTCTTCCATGCTGAACTAAATCGTCTTACTGAAAGTGAGAACATTATTTTTTTTAACCAGACAGCAGTTAATTATCTATTATTGGTTGTGGGGTGAGTAGTAGGCCTCTAATGGTGTTAGAGGCAGCTTTTGTGTAGGTATTTATGAACAGTATACAGACATGAAAGACATTCACACTTTTTTAAATCTCTTTCTCTCTCTCTCTCTGTCACACGCACAGAATGCCCTCTCTTTTTTCCCAAGTATTCATTAAAAGATTCAGCTGCATCATTTTTGACTGGGTAAGTTCACAATTTATTGAATACTACTTTGTTGAATACTACTTTCATTGAATATTACTTTGTTGAATACTAATTTTATTGAATATTTCTTTGTTGAATCCAACTTTTATTGAACACTACTTTGTTGGTATACACAGTTATGGGAACGCAAAGATGGGTGGTGTGCGTACTTGTATGTGGTGGGCCGTTCTACTCCAAAATGCCAGGGCCATTTTTTTGTCTCAGTCCGCCCCTGGGTGTGACTGATGCACCTGGAGACTTAATTTACAACACAAAGATGGTATAATTCTAAAATTCACTTTGTTCAGACTCCACAAACAGTCACCTTCTCGTTGATTGCTTGGAGCATGCTGTAAAAGACAAAGAGAATTCCAGAGTCTAGCTGTGTCGCTACTGAAACACGGGTTAGGTTAGCCTTCTTTTTCTTTGTAGAGCTGGTTGAGATCATTTCCAGGCTCCCCTCAACAGTGTTGAAGATCTCTCTAGATGTGGAGTCTAGATGACTTGGATCACATCTGTTGCGAACCCTGACTGAGCCATTGCTTCCAGCATCGACTCCAGGTCTGATGCAGTACCGAGGCTGCTGGGCAGATCAGAGGAACTACCAGTCTATCAGTCTTGCTAAGCAGCACTCGGCTTACAGACCTGGCCGCCTTTACCTGGAACTGCTCCTGCTGCAGCTGACATTCCTCCAGGTTCAAAGATGAGACCATCTGTTTGAGCCTTTCAGCAGCAGCGGCCAGCAGATCACTAGCTGTCCACTCAGCTCTCCCATCACTGCTGCCAAACATGTCGTCCAGCACCATGGTTATGATCTCCCTCGTAATAGCCCTGGTGTCTAGTTCACTTCTCTCCCGAGTCTGACTCAAAACTGGAGCCTCCACAGGGTGAGAGGGCTGCATTTTAGTCTCCAGAATATCAAACAGCTCTTTAGCCACAGCGCTGCACATCACCCTCCAGTCCTCGGGAAATGAAGATGTGTTACAGGAGGAAATCTTGATGATCGCCTCTCGCACACCATCCGCACCTCAATAACAAAATCATGAACAGTTTTGCACAGGAGGTCAGATGCGTCCACAGGAGATCTTGATTGAGGTAAAGAAGTGTAGGAAGAAATAATTCATTAATATCACATTGCTTTTTGTATAAATCACATTTTTAATTTTGGTAGTTTGCAATCAAATGTTCTATAATCCAGAGCACAGATTGTAGACTGTATTTTTGTATAAAACAGATTAAAGTTTTTATCATCTGTCTGTGTGCACAGACCTTTAATATGATGCATAGATTTTATATTTTCATTATTCATATAGTTATTTTCATATAGTTACAGTTACTTTAACAACAGAATCTTAGTCATTCTTATTCAAATAATTATAGAATCACTGCAACACTAGTGACAGTCATTTCATATATATTTAAGGTTTTTCCAATGCAGGTACACAAGTTTACCAGTGCTACAGTGCGAAGTTTGGAACATGTTAAAACTGGAGTGCATTGGAAGGTCAGAAACTATAATGTTCTAATAAACTTGTTTTTAAAGTATTTATAATATTAAGATCCCTATATTTTAGCATTTGCTTTTCATAGAGTTAAGTATTTTTATGCATGCATGGATTTGTATCCTGCTACATTTAAATAAATAATTTTTTTTTGCACATACATTTCTTTATTTTACTCTTAAATAAAAAATGTATACAACTAAGAGGGTTTAGGTGTTTTAGTGTAGGGTTTTACAAATGCAGTTACAGAGGTTTACCAGTAGAGGACGCCACAGTGTGATGTTTGGAGCATTTCTTAACAGTGAATCATTTTCTGAATCTGGTGGAGCCCCATTTCCCTCACTGCAGTCCAGTCCCACCACACACAATAAACCATTAGAAAACACCAAGCACAGTTTAACTAGACACCAGTGTCCAGGGGTCTCTGACTGACACGGGTCCTGGAGGACCTGAGACCACAAGACTCAAAGGGGCTCAAATACGGACGATCTCTTTCAGATGTAAACATTACACAAACAAATAGACCTTAAATATTCACAAATATATTCCACCCACTCAGTGGAATCAGTCTGTACACCCATGTCACCTCTTCAAGGTAGATCACAAAATCCAGTGAATATAATAATGACACATGAACGTTTGGGCCTTTTACACTTGAATACCACAAAAAAGTAACATCTGTCAAATTGTTGATTATCAGCACTGGCACAATGACCAAAAATTCAGGCAGAAACAGAGCAGATGAAGCAAAGTAAGAGCCTTTTGGCCAAACAAGAAAATTTTTGATGGAAAGAATTGAAAAAATGAAGACAGTGCTTCTACTGTAATGTCCCTGGATAGCTCAACACGTTTGGAGGAGAACACTAACGGCCAGTTTTGTTGCATCAGCTAACAGATGAGAGATGGTGGGGAGAGGTAGGGTCTTCCTACCCATTCAGAGAAAACTACAACAAAAGTGCTCTGTTGGACTCCCGGTCACTGATAACTGTACCTTTGCCAGTTTTTTACTCCTCATTAGGTGGCGAGCAGGCACTGTTGCAGATGTATTATATTATTCCTTCACTGTAATTACAGAGATGACACTGCAGTATGCATTCTAGTCAGCCCTGTTGTATTGCTGTTTCACTTATTAAAGACAGATTAAACCAGACTAACAAAGCAGACACATTTCTTTAGTTCAAGGATTGGCAGGTACAGTAGCAGTGGTTCCTGTTAAGGTGCTAAAAGGCTTGCAGACCTAATTCATCTCACTAAGGGTTGATAATCAGCTGTTGGGTCTCTTGAGGTGAGTTGAACTATGGCTGAACTACACTGAAGGTTCGCATTCCTACTACTGCATATAAACACAGGCTGTAAACGCCATCTTCTCACTATCAGTTTTACCCGGAACGGACTTTGACCCCAGACATATTCTTTCAACCAGTGCTGACCGTTTATTAGCATCATTAACACGGTGTCGAAGCAAAGAGTAGTCATGAAGACAAGTTTTATTTTCTTCTTTTTCTTTCAACTTCTTCACCAAGTGCACTGTGAATCTTACCCAGGTATGCATTTTGCTTTAACTTTTTCATTCAGACAGTTTCAGCTCAGGTTTGGTGACATGGCCAAAAAACGTTGCCTTCTAGATTTCAATAAGCAAATGCTTAAGAGTCTGTGATTGGATAATGACACTTTTTAGCATCTTATTT
This sequence comes from Brycinus macrolepidotus, assembly GCA_037974445.1. Classification (NCBI taxonomy): domain Eukaryota; kingdom Metazoa; phylum Chordata; class Actinopteri; order Characiformes; family Alestidae; genus Brycinus; species Brycinus macrolepidotus. Next base: position 6,458 of record JBBPCZ010103885.1, read on the forward strand.
TTTAAGTCATGTCAAAAGAAATATACCGTGGTTGTGGAAAAGATGTTACTGTGTTTAAGAAGGGTCAAATCACTGGCCTGTTTTGAGAAAAGTAAACAACTATGGCTGGAACTGGGTTAAGACCACATTGTTAATACTTGTAAGGACAGCGGTGAACTGTCACTTTTGAACGATCATGATCTGAGATCGTCTAAATGCTTAGTGAAGTGTAATCATAAAAATGGACAGTAGAACTCATGGATGTGTTCAGTAGTATAAAGAAGAGCATTTTCACACAAGATTGGGACCAAACAACTGTGTGGCTACAAGAAAGTCATCTGTTAGAAAGGCTAATCTGGAAAAACGATTTAGTTTGCTAAGAAGCACAAAGATTGGACTTTGGAGCAATGGAAAAAGGTCATGTGATCTGATGAGTCCAGATTTACTCTATTCTAGAGTGATATTAATCATGAATAGCGCCCATAGTATATGCTTCTGAAGGCAGGGTTACGATCTGGGAGTGCACTGTGCATAGTTTGAGGTCACCAGGACTGGGGAACGCTGGCTTTAACTTAGATCGGTGCTGATTTTTATCTGTGAATCCCTGTTGGCATTACAGTTTTGCCAAGTCTAGAGTTAATTCATGATTTTGAAAGTCCATTTTTTCACTTTTTTGCCATGTATACTTTCAAATAAAATAAAATGATACATTTTTCTTTTCATGAAATCGTAAAATAAATTCCACACAACTAAAGTTTGTGATTGTGCATTCAAATGTTCTTGTGTGTAAAAATTGTGTAAAATAGATTTTAATCACAACAGTGAACAAATACTTATAAATATATAACTATATTTGTGCACTTTGAGTGAATTTTACTTTGAAATTTAAGCTTTCATGCCTTTTTTATTAACAGATTTCAAGTCTGTAAGTTTATGTGCCCATTTGATCACATCCCATGGCTTTAACCTCCCTGACTACATGCAGTGGGTCACCCTGAATGACATCACCATTTTCTACTATGACAGTAATACGGTTTCTGTAGCACCCTGCCCTGACTGGCTCAATAACAGTACCACAGGACAACACCACTGGAGATACATGCAACTTGCTGCAGTTCATCGCAGACGTTTTATTGCCCTAGGATTTGAGTCAGCTGTCCAGCAGTTTAACAGGACAGGTACTGTACATTTTCCATCTGATATGTGAACAAAATGTGTTACTTCAATGTCCAATACATATAATTAAACAAGTAATGTTTGTTAAATTGCTAACACGTTACATTAAAGGTCACAAAGATGGATCATGTTGTTAGTGAGTTACTGATTACTCATAATTAACATAATTTACAAATAAAATTAGTTAAATGTGCTTAAATTAATTAAGTACTTAGTCATCCTGTTTAGTCATTAATTATGACCACTGGTGCAGCAATTTTAACTAATTTTTGGTTGATGATTTTATAAACTTAGACTTCACCAAGCCACATGAGACTTGGTGTAATTGTAGCTTCACGTGGCTGATACAGATAAAAGGTTTGTGTCCCTTGTGGGGCGTGTCCTTTCATGCTAACGCCCCATGAAGTGATGGAGGCACATAGCACTTTTTGCTATGTGTAATAGCTTGACAACCATTTCACCAAAGATTAAGCAAGTTGGCCTCTAGAAGATGCATGATCCTAACTTATTATGACTCATTTGGAGTAGCGCCATCTAGTGAAAGATGTCAATGCAAGAAACTAGCACTTCACTAGCTAATATCTCATAACTTAAATGTTTGAACTTCACAAGTATTTGACATACTGCATCACTACCACATTCTTTGGAAGCACACCAAATTTCATGAATTTTCATCCATAGGGGGCGCTGTGACTGACACATTTCAAATACTGCAACTGCTTAAGCTAAAATTTAGAACTTTGATATGCTTATATTTGGCAATATTTGCTCACTTGCCTGAAGTTCCATGTGGCTCATTAAACAAAATGGCCAGTCAAAATTCAATGACCAATTCATGCACTGTTAATGAACAGATAAGTATGTTTAGTTAGATAGAGAAGAAACATGACAAATTATTGGCACTAATGTGTTAGTCCCATTATTTAGTGTACTGTTGCATTTGCCATCTATTGGGCACAGTCTTTATGCTTTACTCGCCAATTTTTTAACCTCCCTTTATTTAGCTGCCTCACTCAGAGCTGTCTTTACTTTTCCTTATACACACTCTTTTAAAATATTGATTAAACATACTTATAAATTCCTTAAAGGTGTAATAAACATCAGTTAATAAACATTTAATCAGTAAAAAAAACTGAACTGACAACAAACTGAGCTATCAGTAAATAGATTACTAATAATTAGTTAATACTTCACGAACTTTTAAAAAAATGTATCAATATTAGGTAATCAGTGAGCTCTTAATGTATAATTCACAATTAATTTGTGACCCTTAGTATAAAGTGCTCACATTAAATTTGATACAAGCCAAATTTATTACATTTGATACAAGCCAAATTCACATTAAGAAGTCTTTGTGACATTAATAAAGATCTTAATGAGGTTTGAGCAGGTTGTAAACAATTTGAACAACTTTTCACTTCTAGTGTTTGTTAGCGACATTAGCCTCATAACTCATAACTAGCCTCAACATTAGCGTTATAACTCTAGTGCTAGACTAAAGAAGATGAGCCATAGCGCTTATACAGGCCGCTAAATGGAGCAGATGAGTAAATTGAACTTTTGCTTTAGAACCTTGCAGGCCTACATCTCTTGAAAGCCTCTGTTTGCTATAAGTGCTTACTTTTGGTACATAGAGTGATCACTGCATCTTTTTCCAAATATGACTTTTTTGGGGGTTTTTTTTGTTGAATCTCCAATAGTTGGTGCACTTTATTGTTCTTTTTGTCTTCATTGTGGACCGGGTATGTGGTCAGGACATGAAACTTTACAGACAGACATAAAACACATTAGTACTAATATATTACCTTTTTCCTCTGTTTTTAGGCTCATTGTCTGCGTACAATATATACCAGGGCAGTGGCTGCTGTCACCTCTATTTAAATGGAACCTACAAGTCATCATTAACACACTCCTTCAATGGAAAAGACTTCTTGAGCTTTGATTTTGAGAGAAAGACATTCGTGGCTGCAGTTCCTCAAGCAGTTCTGTATAAACACCTAAGAGACAAAGATACGTTTGATTTACAAGAACTGACAACCTTCTACAGGACATTGTGTCTGGAGAGAATGAAGATGTTCAACCTTGCTCCTAGAGTCCGTTTCAAAAAAGGTATGAAGTTCCTTATTATAATTTTGAGGTCTAGGATGAGGATCGCCTTCAAATATGCCTGTATACCAGGTTTCTTTAGTTTTGGTCCTGAAGGGGGGTTTTAAAGCACAGCTGGCTGATTTCCCTGGCCAAACACTCTTACTAAACCAATTACCAGATAAGTTAGACCAGGTGTGTTTGAACAGAGGAATCACTAATTTGAAGAACCCTACTGTATACTGCAGTTCACTTACATTAACATGTCCAAATCATAGAACCAAAATGATCTTTGTTGATATTTTGTCTTTGTTTCCTATAGAAATAATTTAATATTATTTTCTAGTTCCAGAAGTCAGGATCTTTGAGAAGAGGAAGGTCAGCTCCATTAAAGTCACGTGTCATGTGACGGGGTTTTATCCCCGGGAGGTTCAGGTGGACTGGCTCGGTCCAGACCTGCAGTCTGTTGATGAAGGGCTCATTGATGTGCTGCCCAACGAGGACGGCACATACCAGACCAGAAGGAGTGTGATAGTTCCAGAGGAGGATGTAGGAGAACACACCTACAGCTGTGTAGTGCTTCACAGCAGCGTAACAGGAAACATCACCATAGTCTGGGGTACGACAACTTCTGCACACCATCTAATCTGTTACTTCATCTACAATAATACAGATTTAAAAACACACACATTTTAACCTTTAATGAAATTCACCCTTTTCTGGACAACACCAAATAAAGTATTGAATGATAAGGAGCATATTCTTTATGTAGATAGGGAGAAGCGCAATAGGATTGCTGTTTGGACGTCTCTCGTCTTCGTATGCTTGTTGGTCGCTGGATTTGGTTTGTGGAGGTGCTGTCGATCTAATGGTAAGAATATCAACAGGACTTTACATCCAGTGATCAATGTGTGATTGTGGAAATACCCACTTTACTGTAGAAGAATCCAACAAACATTTGAAATGAAAGACAACTCACCTTTTCTTTGACCTTCATATGTTTTATATTAATTTATTACATCACATTGTTTAATTTACAGTGGGGCAAAAAAGGATTTAGTCAGCCACCAATTGTGCACGTTCTCTCACTTAAAAAGATGAGAGAGGCTTGTAATTTTCATCATAGGTATACCTCAACTATGACAGACAAAATGAGAAAAAAAAATCCAGAAAATCACATTGTCTG
>JBBPCZ010103925.1:0-10881 GCA_037974445.1 Brycinus macrolepidotus
TTGTTTGAATTCCTGGTTTGAGCTAAGCTGTATGTGAAGAGCTCTCCGAGCCTTTCGTCTCATTTGATTTCATTAAAAGACGTTGTTTCTACAAGAAGTTTCCTGCAAGCCGTCCTCCCTCTACACCCCGACATGACACTACTCTGCAGATTTTAATGTTACTGTTTAAATTATACAGTGCTTACAAAACAGCATTTTATATATGAAACTAGAGCTGTAATTAGCTGGAAACATCTTGAACTTTCATACTAAGAAAATTCCTCAAAAAAGAGAAAAAAACACAGTGTAAAATAAACAATGTAGTCCTATAGTCCCATAACCATTCAGTGATACTTTGAAGCAATGACACAGAAGATCAACTTCTATTCCCTAAAGAACATTTTGATGAACAGTGCCTAAAAAAGCAATAAAAAAGGCTAATTAACTGAATGTGGTTCTCCTGTGGCACCATTCCAAAGAATCCCTTATAGCCTTTAATTTAAAGGTGTATAATCTCATATAGATATAAACATAAAAGTCATTTATATGGACATACCATTCTAGCAAAAGATTCTTCACACTCACACATCTCATTTATAATTATGATTTTTAAAGCATAGTTTCACAGCCCTGTTCCTGGAGTGCCTTTGCCCTGCACACTGTAGTGTTCTTCTCAAAAAAAAAAAAAAAAAAAAAGTAGGGACCCCCTGGCTATGCATTTTGACAGTGGTTCTGTGCAACTAAAAATCTTTCTCCTGTGGCTTCTATAGCAAAAAACCCTTGCTGGCACCTTGTCACCATTCATACCATAATCACCTCATAGACTGTAAGAGGTCAGTGTATTTGTAACTGTCCCCATCCATGTATACCTCTGTTTTTGGACAGCACTCAAAAGGAGCTTATATCTATATAAATATTTAGGGTTTTTTTCAAGGCTGAATGTCCATCGGCCTAAAAACAAAGGAAGAAAATGCGCAGAGCCATGAACCTCACATGTGTACTTTGCTCTTCTGTTTCCAGTCTGTTTTACTTATCTTGACGTCTTTGTAGCTGAACCTGACCCTAATCTCGAAGGACCATCTATAGATAAAGCAGCAGCTGACAGTGATTGACAGTTTGGCATCTCTTTGTCTGTTCGCCATAATAAAGCACCTATAGGTCTGAATTGTGATGGACTACTCTAGACACGCTGCCTGAGGTCTGCTCCGAAGACGTCAGGAGGACTGAATGAAGGTCAGGATTTAGTACAGTAGACTGACAGCTTCTCTGGCTCTCTCCCAGCCTGTGGCCCCTTTCTCTTTGTGCTGTCCAATGGCCCCTGGCCTAACTTATACCGGCGGTTTAATATTTACCAGGCTTTTTGGAACAAAACCCACCACAGGAAGCTCAAATAAAAGTCATTATAGAGGCCTCGTAGCTCCAGAAGCTGGAAAGCCATTCTTCCACCTGACACACACAGATAGTTCTTGTATTACTACCTTTAGGGAGACTTTCTTGTCTTAGCATGTATTAATGTATCTAGATCCAATTATTAATCCTACGCACAAGGAAATGGATTAGTTGTTTTACAAGGAACAAGTAAATCAAAAATGTCAATGCATCATTAATGTGGGTTCTGGGCCTGCTTTCCAGAGATGCAGCAATTACAGAGTGATGTTATGTCTGTGTCATACATTTGTATGTCATTGCCATCTTGACTTTCATGGAGCCTTATTCTGGTCAAAGCTGAAATACCGGCCTGATCAGTGGAAGGAAGACTTTAAAACTACTGATAAACTAACTAACAACTGACAGAAATTAACTCTCTCTTAAATCAGCCTATACTACACTCATGCAACAGTCCATACAGAGATTTGATGTAGACATTAAATTACATTGCACTATTTATAATACTGATCATTAATGAGACAGTAGACTTGAGGTACTAATTCTTTCTTGGCCACTGTTGCATTGTTGTGGACCAGTACAGGTAGAACATGTGGTGTGGAATTAAAAAATATAACCATTTTCTAGATTCCACAATTGTGGTGCCATTTGTGTCCTACTAATACATTTAAACATATGCATTTAAAATAAAGGTAAAGATACAGCATGTTGTAAAGAAAAGTGTATTTTACTACAATGGATAATCATGTTTCAAATACATAGAACAGCATTACTTAAATAATTGAATAATTAAAATACTTTTTTAAAAATCTTACAATTTTGCATTACTGTGTGATTTTAACATCTCATACTGAAAGCATCCTTTTTCATGAGTCACTCATCACAGGTTCTTGGCCACCTCAACATTCAGTCAAGCATGATACCTGAACACTTTCACCCCTATCAAATATCTGGAACACTGAACAGAATGCTCAACAAGTTCAACAGAAAGTCACAAGTTCAACAGACAGACCATGGGAAGAAGGAAACAAAGTGTCCTCATTTTTTCTTTGTTTTAAATGATGTTGTGATCTTGACTGACAAGGTCCCTCATGAAGGTATACAAATTCTAGAGTGGAAGTAAATTATTCATTAAAAAAGTATTTTAAGTAAATAATTATAAAATCACCTTCCTGTGAGAGAATTCTGAATGCAGGCACTAAGCTACATTGTTAATGGATAATTTCTGAATTTCTGAATACTTTTTAAGCCTCACAGATATAGACCTACAGCTGTTACGTGCTATATTCATAATATTCTTATGCTGGACACATATGATTTGTGCCAAACACAATGCTAATACACATATTGCTATTTCAACCATAGCAACAAAAATATCTTTACATAAATTGAATCATGTGCCGTCCTTAACTGTGTCTGTGTGTCCAAAATTACACCCTTTGCATTGTTTTAACGCCTCTGTATTGATTGTGTAGATTTTGTATTAAACGTGCCATTTGTCATGGGGACCTGCCTGTACTATTTGTTCAACCCTGTACTATTTAAATCAACTTTAATCAAAGTACAAAAGATTGTCTTCACAGCAAAGTTTCCAGAGACTGGCCTGAGTTAAATCAACCCACAATGTGGCTTTGCGTTAAAGCGATGCTTGTAAAAGTGGTCTTGGTTACATGAATGAGTGTGCATTTAGCATTGGTCCAATGGAATGCACTGGTTAATGCTAGTGGGCTTGGATATAGTTTCACTATATCAGGTTCTTTATTGTGTGCATGTTTTATAGTGTGCAGGTCAGATAGGCGAAGGCGTGCCACGGTGAGTGTGTGTCTGTGTGGGTGTGAAGATAAATAGAGTTTGCATGGCCTGGAGTGAAAGGCTTTTAATAGGTGCGGTGCGCTGGGAGGGCTGGTGTAGACGGAACAGAACAGTTATGAATGAGAATGTGCAGGACCCCATTAGAGCCCCGTTATTAATTACAGCTCTAACAGACGAGTGAGGCAAACTCATTTAGCACCAAGCTGAGAAAATAACCATGTTTAATCTTCTCCCTGAGCGAAATGTGCAGCTTTTGCCCTCAGGTTTCGCACGGGTGGAAGGAATGGCTAAGCTAAAAGGCTAATAACAAGCAGTTTGTTTTCAGTAAAGTCATTAGGAATAGCTTGGTGAAAAATCAAATGTATATTGTATTTCTCCTTCCCCAAATGCAATTGATCATTCAAGACATATTTGAAGTCTGAAATTTGCTTCTTTACTTTTGCACTGGTGCTGCTAGACTAATGTAGCTAAAATATAAGGAAAACTTCACCAGTCAGCATTGGTAAAAGCTGCATGTATGGCTATTATCTATAAATTTGGTCATTAGCTTGTAGCTCCAGCAAAAGAAAACTAAAGAAGTAAAGATTGGACGCCAAACATGTAGGCAGATCAGCTACCGAACATTATATGACAACTGAGAGCTATCAAAATGAGCATATTTTGCTTCTTTACATCAGGGCTGGAGCTCGAAGGCTAATAACAACTACTAGACATCAATAGACACCCAACTCTTGTCCATAAATATAGCCACAAAACACCTCTCAACCAACTCGAACCGCATCCACGTCTTCACTGAGGGGCACAGACAGTTAGTGTGGTTTAGGGCATATTATGACTTACTGTGAGCTATACGTTTACGTTTACGTTTACGGCATTTAGCAGATGCTCTTATCCAGAACGACGTACATCAGTGCTTTAGTAGTCCATATCTGTTCTTCATACCTGTAAAGCTATACTTAAATCAACATCTGCTTTTAACCAAGCTACTGCTAGCTAAGTTACACACCTTAACAAACCCTGTCAAAAAGAAAAAAACAAGTCAGAGGTTAATACACAAGTAAGGAAAAACAGTTAAGAGGGTAAGTGGCTGAGGGATTTTTTAAATATATAGGAAAAGATGTATAAGAGATAAGCGAGAGGACTGGTTAGTCATCAAGGTGCTCCTTGAAGAGGTGGGTCTTCAGATGACGCTTGAAGACAGCAAGGGACTCTGCAGATCTGATTGCAAGAGGGAGTTCATTCCACCACTGGAGGGCCAAGACTGAAAAGAGTCTTGATGCATGTCTTCCTCTTCTTTTGAGCAACGGAGGTTCATGACGAGCGGTGCTTTAAGCTCTGAGAGGACGAGAAGTGACACGCTGCTTGATCAGTGCAGATAAGTAAAACAAGTACCAGGGCTGCAGTGGATAAAATTGATTTTGGATCAGCACTCCTACTTCTATGATGCTTTGTGAAAACAGACACTGTTGTCTAAAAAGGCTAACTGCAGCATTCAGCCACACGTTGAGGCGTTATTTCATTTTTATAGCTGATAGCAGAGACAGGCAGTATAATATTAATCATGATAAAGTTTGTCATTTTGATACACAATATGCTTTTCTGAGCATACTGTGGATACCATCAGTACTTAAAGACCACCAGCTGACCGCACATTTCATTGAAAAGAGTACATTAGTCCTGTTTAACTGGATTTAGGTGCAAGTTTGCAATATGTCTGAATAAAAATCCCTATGAAAATCAAAAACAAGTATTAGATAACTAATTCACGGTAAGTCATACTGTGTCCTAAACCACATCAACAATTACCTGAATGAAAACCTGAAATTGGTTTGAGTCAGTTGGGAGGGCTTTTGGGGATGTTCTTGGGGGAAATTATTTGGGTGGCAACTTGGGTGACTTCTAGTGTTTGTTAGCAATAATAGCCTCCAGTTCTGAACTAAAAAAGCAAACATATAATCTTGTTAGTGGACTGAAAGTGTCTCAAAATTGTTCACATTGTTACACTGATAGCTTCAAAAAGTTTTTTCCTTTGGTTCTTGGCCAATGATTCAACCATCTGACAACTTCCCACAGAGTTAGCAAAGTTGAACAGAGAATTAATTGAACTTGTCACTAAGGAATGTTATGTATTAGCATCTCATCAGTCTCTGATAAGGCTGTAATTTGATCCACATGGTCCCTGCAGCCCTTCCTTGAATGGCACTATCAGTTACAGATAAAACACATCAAGATGCTAAAATAAAGATTTAAAGACATCAAGCTGCTAAAACAAAGATTTAAAAAATATGTCTCTGCCCTCCTACCCTGAGACAAACAACCTTAATTCTGTCGTCTCTCATGCATGCTAAGAGTACACGATACTTTCTCATGAGTAGTGGTTTGGGAGCGTCCTTTGTGAATGAATCAGTGGGATGAACGATATGCATGCAATTGCACCACTCGCCACTCACTCTCAAGCTCCTTCACTCTCTTAGTCCATGAGGGTGAACTAATGTGTTGTTGAACTAAGGCATGTGCTTGGCTGCTTGGCTTATATGATCACTACTGAATAAGGCTCCAAAATGCATATGCATCATGGTCTGAACTTCATTTCATGTCAACCTTTTTGAACGTTATTCCACACCTCTGAATTGCAATGCAGAAACCACAGAAGATTTACTATTTGAATTCATTAAATGAATAAGCAGTGCATGCTCTCCAATTTACAGTCCTCTTAGGAGGATTAGGTAGACTGCCAGGAACAATACCTACCTTTTGGTGCTCTGTTACATTGCAATCAACATTTCGTCAAATCACCATAAATCACCTTTACGTGTCTATTCGCAGTGCCAAAAGTTTGATGGCAGATGGGAGGTTTGGGTCAGTTTTGCAGCAGAAAGTGGCTCATTTGGAGTTCAAGACCTCAGGGAAGTCAGAGAACAAAACAATGCCAGGAAGAGGTGTGTCCCTCAGGAAATGTTCAATAAAAGAAGTCACTGAGTAATTTACACAGTTCAGGCCCCATGCATTTTGATGGGTTATCCTGATGTCTCCATTGCCATATGCTAGTTCTTAGCTCTTTTGGATATATTTTCTAAGGTCATTTATCATACAGCATGACTACTCCACTCTGAACCGCAAGGATCTCTTGCATCTCTGTCTTTTGTGGTTATGTGAAAGCTGTAAAATTACTGAGCTAGCTCTAGAGGATCTGCTTTATTCTTGTGTGTCTCACTGACTGCAGTTACTCTGTTGGAAAAGGAGGCCCAGGGCCAGAAGGAATGCGGGAAATGGGAGTCCCAACAGTACTGCAGCCCCACCTGTTTTCAACACTAGTTTAGTTTAACTGCAGGTACTAAAATGATTTGTCATTCAGAAGAACAACTAGTGTATAAATCTATATGTGTTTTATTTGTGGTTGTCATGCTTTTTTAAAATTCATAGTGTGCCTATCATTTTCGTAGACATTAGATGAAGATAGCTGGTCTGAATCTCAACATCCAAAAAATATAGACCCCAGTATTCTTTCCAAAGCCTCACCCCAAAACCTCAGATTTTTCTCATTCCCATAACTTACTAAGTCATGGCCATGACTTGCGTATTTCATATCTCACACATTAGAATCCTGTTCCCATTCCTTACTAAGTTTGGCCATGTGTCAGGATTCCATTCCCAAGCCATAGTAGGACATTTTTTAAAGGAAGGGAGGTCACCAGACGTTTGTTCACTACTTCAAATGTTAGCAAGCTAACTTGCCCTTGCTCCTAGCTAACTTGACAGCGTGTATGTGTTCATTCACCCTGCTGCACCCTACTGATTTAATTTCGTTAATCACCATTCCAGCCATTCATGTAATGAAGTAACGTTGAGGGCCGTACTACAAGTCCCATAGATGTGCACATTCTAAATAGGTGTAAGGTAATTCAGCTTTCCTCCTGTGTTATTTGTTGGAAGTGAAAATCAGCTCAAGGCACCACTGGTTTTGAAGTTGGCTTAGTTGCCAAGTTTGCTCATTGCAAAGGTTCCTGTAATTAAAGGGGTCACTGGATAGCATTTAATTAAGCTTTGCCTGTGCAGTATTGTACTCTGGAGAGTCCCTGAAATGCTCTTGGTGATTGGCCTTGTGACACAGTCTCAATAGATTGTGCCCAAGAGGTGTGATAATAGACCATGTGTTTTTTTTAATTGGTCTTTTATGAGTGGCTGATGATTTTGTCTTAAAGAGATCTGTCAGTGAGAATGGGCTGGAGTGTTAATCCTAGGAGTTAACTGAGGTTGGTTTTGCACTTCTTTTGACCCATTCATTCATCTCTTGGAGTGGTGGGTGTGGGGGTTGGATTTGTTCTCTTTCTGATCTTATTTTAAGGGTGTGCATTTTACAGTATAAGCTTTCACATGGTGGTGTGTCATGGAGTGCTTTCTTTATATTTTCAGCATGCGGACGCAGAATAATTAGATGGTTGTGTTATCACCATCATCCCATTACATTAATATGTGATTATATGTCACATTCTGGTCGGATTGCATGATTGCATGCAAGCGGACCTCCCACAGAGCAACAGAATGAGTGATGGTCCCTTCTTTCATAAAGCTAATTGATAGAAAATGTCTTACACATTTTATTAAATAAAAGCTTTCTAATAAATTACATATAGAAACAATAATACGTTTGTATACACAAAATTACATATAATATATTCTTGAGGCTTGTCTTTAAAACAAAATATTAGGTAAATGAATTACTTGTATAACAGAGATGGAGCAAGGGTGACGTAAGACTGGACATAATTATAGCAGATAATTGTACGATGGTGAGATTATAGTGAGGTCCACTGATATGTAGCAAAAAATGTTGATGATTGGCAGCAGTAGGGTAGCTTATGTGCAGTTACCAAGCTTGCTAACTTGTCTACAATAAACAGCAGAAACACAAAAGGCAACATAATTATTTCATAAATCATATTACATCACATATAATTAAATACTGTTCACAGAACAGTCTAACACACTGATCTGTACTAAAAAGTGTAAATAACTTTCATGGTTGGCAGCAGTGGGGTGACTCATGTGCAATTATGGTTAGCCAAGGAGCTAGCATAGCTGTTACCAAGCTGGTTGCTAACTAGTCTGCTACAGTGAAACCACAAAAAAATTAATTCCCATGTCAAAATTAACCAAATTGAATCTCATGTGAAATGTAGGTTGCAAAATTCATCTCACTGAAAATTGAGAAAATGAATAAGTCTTTCTCTTCAATTTCTGATTCTCTTCAATTTCTGAGTCTTGCTTTTCATATTTTGTCAGTCTAAACTGTTTTAGGTAGTGGCAAAACTGGAAAGATTTTAAGAGATCTGACCAGGTTTCACAGTGCATTATATGACAGGTTGTCCTGGATGTTGGTAGTCAACATCACTTGTTTTTTCAGTTGTTTACAGAGCCTCAGCAGCCACAGAGAAGGGATTCTTTCCTTTGAGCATGCATTTTGATGTCATTGGTTGGATTGTGAGGACAAATATTTTCAAAATTGTCTTTTTTAAAAAAGTGTGCCAAAATTACTGACCAGCAGTGGTTCACTGACTGTCCCTCAGCCTCAGTCCAAACAAGAGAGAGCAGAGTGTACTGTCATCTTTCTCTATAGCAGTAGAGTTATCAGTATCATTTATTCTTTAGTAACGTTTAAGACACATTCTGTTTGATGTAAAACTATCCAAATTATTTAGTTATATGAAGAAAAAAAGTTTTTTTTTCTTAAATTTAAAGCTGTTTTGGATATTATTTGGTGGGCAATTCCATGATGAGAGTCCCATTTTTTCAAATCATTTTTCAACACTGACTCTAAAAAAATATTCCTTTAACCATTTAAAAAAATGTGTTAACAAATCTCAGCAAAAATAATGTACAAGGTTTCCTTTCTGTCAATGGCTTAAATAAGTGACAAAGTAGCATAAAATTAGCAAATGCATTTCTATGCTAAGGGAATATTTAGGACATCTGCAATTATTAATTTACTGCAATTATTGTGTTTATGAATAATTTACTTTCAATTTTGTGTAGCCAATCTTTTGAGGTAGTTACTTTGGTACTTTGAAAATGACATCATCAGTCAAAATTACTAATAATATCCTTAATATCTGTAAAGCTCTCTGAATTTAAGATTAACTATCCGTTGAACATGTGACTTGTGGAATTTTTTAGATATTTCATAAGGGTGAAAGTGTTCTTTTATTTACATATTTTTGATTGTGGACGTCATTGTTAATGTAAAAACATGACTAAGTTTGATGCTACATCTTAGTATGTTTTAACAAATTTGTAGGGAGCTGTAAAAACTGAAAAATGAACAGAGACCGTAAAACAATGAAAATGAAGTTACACTAAAATTAATATACAGGCTGCTTTGTGTCTGAAAAGTGGGGTCAACTCTTGAGTCAGAAAACATATTATTATTAATATATCTCATTTGTCATTCAAACAAGAATTATTGTAAATATATCAATTGTTTATTATGTGCTTTCATTTAATAACTTTTTAGTATTCCCAAAAAGCTTGAAATATTAAATAAAGAATCTTAAAAGACCTTCTGGTGTCTAGCTTATGATATTTCTAATTCCACTGTATCTATTATTTATTGAAATACAGTCACATGTCACGGTTTGGGTGCCCCTGGTCAAATTGTTATTTAATATGTGCATATCCTCTACAGAGAACATATTTGTATATTTTCATGGACAATTACTACTTGTCTGCTGAATTTTAATTTAAAATAAAACATAAAATGTGCTCTGTGCAAAAGTTTTAGCATATTATACAGTGCTTATTTTCACTAAGAAAATCAACAAAAGATTTAACTGGTCTGGAAGTGTTCAACCTTTGCAAATAACCATAACAGCTATTTTTAATATGACAGTTGATACTAAACTTTTGAACAGTAAATGAGACTTTACAACTAACAATTAACAACTGCTTAAAATTTCTGTCCCTCAGCTCAGTATCTTGAACTCTTATTATTCAGTTGTTAATCTCATACTTAACAATTGTATGTAAATGATATGTAAGTATTGCGATTATGAGAGTGAGGAGACTGAAGCGTACAAACAGCCCTTTGCAATTTAAGAGGGGGTTAACATGAATTCCTATTTCCCTGAACGAGAGTCAAAAATCCTTGACTTGTGCCATATGGTAAAGGCAGTCTCTGTTTTTCAGTGGTCGGGGCCACAGTGCTCCCATCTCCCCGTGCCCCACCTCAGGAAGAGAAAGCACTGAGGGTTCAGTGAGAGACTGAAAGCAGGTCACGTTCCCTCAGTGAGTCAAAACGAGCTCCCTTCTCTCACACTCACACTCACACTTCTCTCAACCATTCACGGGCTTTGATCTCGCCCTGAGCCATCTGGGGGCTCTTTCCAGTGTAAGGGCATGGGGGGCTACTCTAATCACATCTAATCTGGCCTGACTAATAGACAGGATGGTGCGGTATATTTGGAGCGTGAAAGTAAGTAATGGATTGGCACTCAGGGGTGTGAAGAAAAAGCAAGGAAAAGAGCTAATCAAGCGTTCCATGTTTTGGCAGGATTTTGTCGGCGAGGACAGTCGTAGAGGTACTGCTCAATCATTTGAAAATGATTAAGTGAGTTTTGGGGGGAATGGTGTCAGGTGTGTGTGTGTGTGTGTGTGTGTGTGTGTGTGTGTGTGTGTGTGTGTGTGTGTTTGTGTGTGTGTGTGTGTGTG
>JBBPCZ010103955.1:0-10880 GCA_037974445.1 Brycinus macrolepidotus
AGAATGAATGGACACAAATTCCCACAGAAACTCCAAAATCTTGTGGAAAGCCTTCCAAGAAGAGTGAAAGCTGTTATTAAAGTCTATGGACTTGAAATCAATGTCACACCAAAGTCCCTGTTGGTGTAATGGCCAGGCGTCCCCATATTTTTGTCCATATAGTGTATGTTTTACATGGCATTTTACAATATAATCAAACATGCTGAGCATGTATTCTTATTCTTAAATGGACTTTTGCCTGTTTTTGAGGAAACGTCTAGAAGATGTAAAGCCACATGCACCAATCAGGCACCCAGATGTCTAACAGCCACGTGAATGGCGGTGACAAATGTGTGGTGGCGGCCAGGGCCAGGCCTAAGCCAGACTAAGCTCTCAATACCTTCCTCAAATGTAATTGAAATTTAATCCAGCAAAGTAGCAACACATTTCCTGATGGCCCTTTGCAATGACATTAGGCTCTTTCGAGCGACTGTAGCGTGAGGCTGCGGAGTAAAGAGGGAGTTGGCAACATCGAAAGATGTGAAACAACACGCTTGTAAACCGTTCAGGAGTAGGTGATTTCAGTCTTAATGACTGGTGTAAGTACATTTATCCACTGTAATGTTCAGATAGTGCAAATCGAAAGCTTTGGGCATAGTATGTAAATATAATTCCTTACGTAAAAGTAAACTAAAGTAAATATGTAAATATAAAAGTACTAATAAATAGTACACCGATCAGCCACAACCCTAAAAACACTGAATAATACTGTTGATCTTGTTACAGTTATGGCCCTAAAGAAGATATATTACAGTGCTTTAATATCATCCAAAACAACCAAAACAAATGTGTGTAAAATATTAATATTTCCCATGTTTTCTACAGCTAAAACAGCTTGGAGTCAAACTGACCCCAAAGAAACACTGATGTACTAAATGTGTACAGACACTGAAAACACCTCATGTTGTGTTTTACCCAGTTTGTGTCCATTAAATTAGGAAAAGTCATTTAATATGAAGCAAAAAAAATGATGTCAGTTATTTATTTAGAGACATTAAACGTTGAATGGGGTCAAATTGACCCCAAATATACAGCTCCGGAAAAAAATAATAGACCACTGCAAAATGTTCAGTTTCTTAGGTTTTATCTTCTATAGGTGCAAGCATTGAACTGAACAGCTTTGCCTTAGTTTATAAGAACTGCTGACAATATTTCTCCTCATTTCTGAATAAAGATATCATTCTTTAAAGCATCATTTTAAAGGAAATGACAAAACATCAAAAAAGAGAAATGATGTAGTCTTTACAGAACTTGAATAATTCAAAGGAAACAAATCTCTTGTTCACTCTTAAACAAAATGGCAATAATGACCTTTGACGAACTTCTAGTAGTGTTTTACCATCCAACTGGTCCCATTGAGAGAGGAGAGTGTTGATTACAGCAGTGGTTTTTATACTTTTCCCCATTAAATAAGATTTGATTCAGGTGATCACTAATCAGTACCTTGTGGAGGAATTTAACAGACAGACACTGGCATGGAATGGTTCTCATAGAGACGCTGATTTAAAAAGAAATTGCAGTGCTCTCTTATTTTTTACAGAGCTGTATACGGAGGGTTAGGGGTTTGAGATTGTCCCCACTTTCATTCCCAGAAATTGTTTATTGGCTGTTTTGGCGAGTTCTGATCCCAGATGTTATGGTGTTGGATCACACCTGTAAGAAATATGTGACGCTTCCTCCTGAGCCGAGATCTTTATCCACAGCCTGAACTTTAAAAATGCTGCTTCCCACTTTGGCATCCTTCAACAGAAAATACAGAGCATTATCAGCAGGACAGGTTGGTAATTACATTACACTGCATCTTTACACATAATCAGCGGCGTTATCTGTTTTATTAGCACGCTAAAATCTGACGCCTCAGAGTGAAGGGAGCAGGCAGCACCATTCGCCAACAGCCAGGTGAAACAGAAACTGTCTCTTAAACTGACCTCAGGGACGCTGACGATGAAGGGCAGGTTCAGAAACTCAGGCTTTTCATCGTTAACATCTGTGACAAACACTCGTCCTTTTTCCACCACCTGAGAAAATAAAAAAAAGACATAAGACAATTTTCAAATGATTTCTTACCAGTTTTCAAAAATTGGAAATAATTTGTTTATTAACATTTCTAACATTATCTGGTGAAAACAAGCAATTATAAAAAACATGTTTGAACTTTCTTTTCAGAGTACTTTCTGAAGGGTTTATTTTGACTTTATATTATATTTTTTATATTGTTCTTGTCTCTGTGTGTCTGTGCAGTCGTAACATAAGCAATTTCCTCCAGGATGAATAATGTTTTCTGATTCTGATTCTGATAAAAACTACAGTTTAAAATATCTTTTTCAAATTGGGAGAATACATTTGCAACAAATTTTGTAATTATTTCAATTGATAAATTAACGCAAGAAGTTATTACAAGGCATATTATAATGTATTGGGGACATTATAATATAACAAATTCTGCAAAGACATGATTTCAAACAGTGTGAAACATTTCACTATGATAAATTACAATATACTTATGTACACATTTTTCAAAATCCAAAATTCATTTTACAAGTGGAAAATGAACAATTTTGATCTTTGTAGAAACACATCATGACATTTGAAGATCTTTTTTAGTTCTTAATCCTACAGAGCCCAACTGTGCTGTAATTAATGTTTACTACCCACACAAAAGTTTTACAGATCATTTTCTCAGATGCTTAAGACCTTTTTTTATAAAGCACATTTCCTCAAATGCACTCATAAAAAATTAACAATTTTCAGGAATTTTCTTTATCAACAAAGCATAATGTAATTCACCAAACCCTTTAAGATGTTCTTCATAAATACATCTGGAATGGTTTAACTTCCAGAAACCCATGAAAAGGAAGCGAACAAACAGGTCCAGTTGTTTTACCTTATTCCTGCCATCAGTGATGCTGATGAAGACGGCTATATCATCTTCTACCTGAATAAGAAGAAAGGAGCATCACCAAAACATCAGTTTACTTCTTCAGAAAACTGTTTTTTTCGTAATCATGTTAGTGTTGTGAATTGTGAAGATGAAGCTCACCTCTCGGTCCAGCTCTGCAATCAGAGTGACCTTGCCAGATTTGGGGTCAACCCTGAAGTATTCCTTAGTCCCTTTCTCAAAGGCCAGGCCGTACCGGACGCTGTCTCCCTCAGGATCTGTACCGTTCAGAGTGTACACAAAAGCTCCTGCGGTGGGAAAAGTGGAAGCACATCATCAGAAGAGAAAGCAGAACAAGCCTTTTACTAAAGAATCTAATGGGCTCCAAATAAAGTGGACATTTTAGGCGCTTTTCCGTAGACATACAGGAACCGTTCTGTATCTAAACTGTACTGTGATGGTACTGAAGTTGTTTTAGGTTTTGATGTTCCAGTGTATCTCAGTGTATCTCAGGAGTTTCTGACTCAATTCTCTCCACACAGTTTATGGCCGGTCATCTCAAAACCGCGTCCATGGAGTCAAACCGGCAGAAAGTTTTTCTGTCAGAGCCGCTTTTATTATTGTGCTCTTTTATTTAAAAAGTTAAATATGCTTCAAAAGCTGCATGCAAAACATCTTAATTTTTCAAATTAAATGAAATCTTGCGATATGTGCGACAGTGTAAAAAAATCTACTCGTTATTAGAATTTGTGTCTATTCAGGACTTTCATTCTGCATTTTTTGTAAGGGAGAACTTTAAAAATCTGAACTAGGGGCTGTAATATGGTCCAGAGAGATCAGGGTCACTGTTGAATGGTTTGAAACAGGCTTTACTGCTTGTGTGTACCAGGTTCACGTAAATTCTAATTAATTGTGTCTTTGTGGTTATTTCCTGTGCAATGTTATACATATATACGTATAGTGAAATATTATTAATATTATTAATTCTTGAAGGTTTACATCCCTTTCACACTTTACTCTTATGCAATATTTTCTGTTTGGTGCAATATTATATTAGTCATTCTGTAAGGTTTACATCTCTTTTCCACTATACTGTTACACCTCTGTATTGTCTATTTACTATAATGTTTCTGTCATTCCTTGTACTTTGTTCAATACTGTACCTGCCTCTTGTGTAATATCATACTAATGGTGGAACACTAGTCATTCTGGAACATTCTGGTTTACATAGCGTCCACACTGTACTGTTACATTACATTACTGTACATTGTTGTTGTGTCTGTTTATTGTGTTGTGTGTATTGTTTCTGTCATAACTTGCACTCTGTTGCTATATGTTGCACCACAGTCCGTGGAGAAATGTCTCATCACACTGTGTACATGTTCACAGCTGCTGGTGACAATAAAGTAACCTAGAACCTTAACCTAATTTGACTGGGTTCAGTTAACTGACTAGAGCTGAATTTCGCAAATGGGACATCTGAGTGCTGCATTGGTGGAGCTACACTTCCAAGTAATAGCCTAATGTTTGCAGGAAATCAAGGCTGGTTGTAATTTCTTTGGAACTGAGCACAGGATGTGTTCCACCAATCAACACCTTCTGATTCACCAACGCTTAATCGTCAAACACGTTGCGCAGCAAAATCACAATTTGCATGAGCGAGGCTAATTCAGGTTACATGTTAATGGGGTACACTTAATGAGACACTGCTGGACCTCAGCTGGAGGTCGTCCAAAAGCCACAGATTTAAACTCAATGTGCTGCCAAGCAGCATTTGCCTGCATGCAGCCTTCACTACAGACATGCAACCTTGAAGTTGGACATGTTTTGAAAACTGAAACCACAGGTTACAGTGAAACAATGTGAACAGTCGCAGATCCTGAGAAGGAAAGTGTGTCTCTCTGAGATGGTATTACTGCATGGCTAAAACCCACCGATTAGCAATGGATCAGCTCCATTGTAGCCTACATGTATGACTCACACCATGCGTTTGAATCTAGCTAATCTAGAAATGTCCAGACAGAGCGAGTACCCAAACATGTGATTCGAAATCTTCATTACTCAATATGATACAGTAGTGTCTCAATTCAATCTGTTTCCAGTACAGCAACAATAAGAAATAGCTCAAAATGCGCCTTACATTAATATTTTAATGTTTTCATCTTCATTTTATTAGTGAATTCAACATTATAAAAGGACAATATTAGAAATGAAAGTGCTTCATAGTGTCCCGATCTAATGCTCTAGCCACAGGCTAATATGTTTGCCTCAGGCTAAACTAAGCCAGCATGTCATATACTGAACTTTAGCAACTATTTTTGATGAGTTTATCCAGTTTGTTCACATAAATGAAGTAAACCATGGCAAATGGGGGATATTACAACAAGACAATAAAAAACACCCAATGTTTATTAAGTGGAATGTAAGCATCATTTACAATGAGATTGTGCGAGGTTTTGTTGGGGAAATTGGATATCGTGTGGACAATAGTGAAGAATGTGTGTCAATCAGTTCCTTTAAATCATTTTTAAAAGCTTTGGAAAAGTTTGACCTACCAATGTGAGGTTGTCTTCAAGAACAGAGAAGCTACTGGTGTGCCAAAATGAAGTAAAACAGCAAATACACACCAACAGCTTGTAACATTTATTTGCATGTTGTCAGTTATCTGGCCTCAGAGATGACCTCACACTTCTCTGTTATTCTGTCCTGTTTTACTTTGTGGTGTTGTTTAAAATGCACTGTTCTCATACATTCTTCACTGCTGTCCACACACCATCCACAGCAGATGGGTTTTACATCACCACACATTTCCCAGAATAGTCACACAAGATCTCAGGGGGGTTTAATAGCAGGCCATAGCAATATTAACCTGGGGTCATCATGCTGATCCAGGAACATCATTGTCTGACAGATTTGTTGATACTGATTTGCCACATTCAATATT
Source organism: Brycinus macrolepidotus (assembly GCA_037974445.1). Classification (NCBI taxonomy): domain Eukaryota; kingdom Metazoa; phylum Chordata; class Actinopteri; order Characiformes; family Alestidae; genus Brycinus; species Brycinus macrolepidotus. The sequence goes on from JBBPCZ010103955.1 coordinate 5,862, forward strand.
AATTCAAATGTAGGATCAGTATAAAGATAATGGTCCTGAATCTACATTACTAAATTTTGTTCAGGATCAGCATGAATATACTTGAACTGTAAGATAATCAGCAAGTAGATTACAGTCCTGAATCAACATTAGTAAATCTATCCAACTTGAAAGTCGTGTATCAACATGAGGATGATGGTCCTGAACCAACATTATGTAATCTATCCAAGATGAACATGAAGATTAGTAAATATACCCATGATCAACATGAACATGATGGATCAACACAAAAATGATGGTCCTGAATCAAGATCAGCAAATCCTTCCAAGACATAAAACAGTGATGGTCCTAATGAACATTAGTAAATCTATTAAAGATCAACATGAAAATGATGGATCAACGTGAAGATACTGGTCCTGAATCAACCTTAGTAAATCTATCCAAGATCAACATGAAAGTGATGGATCAACATGAAAGTGATGGCCCAGAACCACAACAGATCAAAATAATGGATCAGCATGAAGATAATATTCCTGAACCAACATTAGTAAATCTATTTAAAATTAATATAACAAAACTATGGATCGGCGTGAGGATAATGGTCCTGAATCAAAATAAGTAAATCTACCAAAGATCACAGTGAAGATGATGGATCAACACAGAGATGATGACCCTGAATCAACATTAGTAAATCTATTCATGATCAACATGAAGAAGATGGATCAACATGAAGATGATAGCACTAAATCAACATTAGTAAATCTATTCATGATCAACATGAAGAAGATGGATCAACATGAAGATGATAGCACTAAATCAACATTAGTAAATCTGTCCAAGATCAATATAAAAGTCATGGATCAACATCGAGGTGATGGTCCTAAATCAACATTAATAGATCTATTCAAGGTTAACATTAACATAATAAATCAGTGCGAAGATAATGATCCTAAACCAACATTAGTAAATTTATTTAAAACATGAAATTGATGGATCATCATGAAGATGATGGTCATGGAAATGATGGCCATGAACCAACATCAGCAAATCTACCCAAGATCAACATAAACGATGATGGATCAACATGAACATGATGGTCATGGAAATGATGGCCATGAGCCAACATCAGCAAATCTATCCAAGATCAACATAAACGATGATGGATCAATATGAAAATGATGGTCTTGATCCTACTTTAGTAAATCTATCCAAGATCAACATGAAAATTATGGATCAACATGAAGATATTGGTCCTGAATCAACATTAGTAAATCTATTCAAGATCAACATGAAAATGATCGATCAACATAGAGGGGATGGTCCTGAATCAACATTAGTAAATCTACCGAAGATCAACATGAAGATGATGGATCAACACAAAGATGATGATCCTGGATCAACATTAGTAATTTCTTTAAAATCTATTCAAGGTCAACATGAAAACATTGGATCAACATGAAGATCCTGAAACTACTTTAGTAAATTTATGCAAGATCAACTTGCATCAAAAAGATGGATGAGCACGAAGATGACGGTCCTGAACCAACATTAGTAATTCTATTCAAGATCAACATGAAAGTGGTTGATCAACATGGAGGTGATGGTCCTGAACCAACATCTATTCAAGTACATCTATTCAAGATCAACATGAACATAATAAATCAACATGAAGATAATGATCCTGAATTTTCCAAAAAAACTCTGGAAACACCATCATCAGAAGAATTGCTTGTCAGGAGCTTCATGATTGCATTTCTATTGTGGTACACAAGATCATGCCTAATGGCAAATTCTTAATAGGAAGTGTGTGTAGAAGAACTTGACTGTCCTGAACAGAACCCTTACCTCAGCTCCACTGAACACCTTTGAATGAAAGGGCTGTGAGCCAGGTCTCACCACCCAACATCAGTGATCAACCTCACTAAAGCTCATGTGGCTGAATGGAAGTGAATATCTACTGTAAAGTCTTCCCAGAAGAGTGAAGGCTTTTATAGTTGCAAAGGAGGAACATCCGCTTTGCATTTTAAAACTCACACTCTTAGAAATAAATATGCCAAGAGGCTTCCTAGGAGCAATGCCATTGAATAAACTTTTCTAAGAAAGTTTCCTAAGAAATCTTTCAATAGACGGTTCTATAAAGAACCAGTTTGTAAATGAGATGTACGAATGTGAGGGATCTTTTTAAACATTTAAAGAACTTTCTTATAGTGTAAGAGGTTCTATACCAATTAAAGGTTTTCCTAGAATCAATCACCCAAGAAAACAACTTATTAGAAACCTTAATTTTTAAGAGTGCATGGTTTTGGAATTAGATGCTCAACATATGAATGTCATATACACATATACTGTAAGTGTGCTTTGTCACAGTGCTGCAAACAGACATATTACACTGCATTTGATCCCACTGTACAAGCAAAAACAAGAACTGATCCAAACAGAAACCAACAGAACTCACAATTCTGGTTCTAGTACATTTTCAACGTGCTTGAGAGACAACTGGAACCACCATAATAACCAATAACTCTAACTTATTGCCTTTTATTGCTGAACACTGTATATAATACGCTTTTTGTACTCACACGAACTGTCTACACTTACATACAATCATGTGTAGTCAAACAAATCTTATTTGTCTTTGCTTATGTCACCTTAGTAAACACTTCACAAAGTAATAATTTAAAATAGCAATCGACACATCAACATGCCACCGTAGTATATACTCTGTTGATTGTTTTACTGATGATGATCTTTACGTGGCCGGGTAAAGAATTAGCTGTTGGCCTAGTGGTTAGGGAGTTGGCCCTGTGATCAGAAGGTTGTGGGTTTGAATCCCAGGACTGCTAGTGGCACCACTGAGGTACCCTTGAGGAAGGTATCGTCCCCACACACTGCTCCCCGGGTGCTGTGTTCCTAGCTGCTTGCTGCTTCACTTGGTGAATGGGTTAAATGCAGAGAAAGAATTTCACACTGTGTGTTGTGGTGTGTTCACGTATGACAAATGGACACTTTACATTACTTTACTTTAGCTAACTTGTCAGCAAGTGTTTCCAAAGAGTGAGAACCCTTACATCCTGAACCAACATTAGCAAATCTATTCAAGATCAACATAAACAATGATGGATCAACATGGAAGTGATGGTCCTGAACCAACATTAGATCTACCCAAGGCCGACATGAGCATAATGCATCAACACGAGGATAATGGTCCTAAATCAACATTAGTAAATCTATCCAAGATCAACATGATAACAATGGATCAGCATGAAGATTAGTACATTAGTACAAGATTAGTACCAACATTAGTACATTAGTAAGATCAAAGACAGAGAACCCTGATTGGACCAGTCTTGAACAAATACCAAAAACTATAAAACCAGAAACTTCACTACAGGACTAATGACCAATGGAAAAAACACACTTCCAGTCGTTTGGTAGCAAATGTCCTGGTGTAAAAGCAAAAGAGCATTCGAAGTTTTGCAGTGTTGTGAAATATCATGATAGCTATGATTATCTACTGCAACCAAATCACAGCTGTGACTTGCAGCAAAATTCTGCTGCTTAATGCAAAAACTCACCCACTGGTGTATCTTCAGCAATGCTGAAGAGCGCCATGTTCCCATTGGTGCTGCTTGGGCCGTTGTCATAAAAGTAAGGGGCGAAGTCTGATAGTCCTGGAAAGATCAAAAGTAGTTTCACTTGAAAACGTCATAAATAAAACTTAAGGTGGTGCCTTGCAACTCAAGAATGCCTTGCAAGAGCGCTGTTAAAAATACATAAATAAATAGACACCTTAAAAACTCCAAGCAAAGCTGAAACTGCAGCCAGGTGGTCCCAACTGGTTTTCTACTGGTCAGTCCATTATTATGACTGATTTGATATTTAGTGGTAACAAAAAGTCCATAAGCGTATGTATCCAGCATCAAAGGGCCCATATCATGCAAATCACAATTTGCTTTCTTTGAAATAAAATAAAATAATTTAAAGCAGTATGTGAACATTTTTGTGATGTCACAAAAGCCAATTAATTAACATATATCCACTTATTTACGGTTTATTCCCATCAGTTCATACTGAAGTTATAAGAAGTGTTTCAGTCTTAACTGCTTTTTTAACAAGATACAATACAGGACAGATAATCAGAGAGGTCATCTGCATATATCAGTTTTAAAGATACAGTTAATTGAAAAAAATTTAGCGGATATGGATAGGTAACAAAATCGTCACGTAAAAACGTAATTATGACTGTTTTTGGACATAAGTGGACCTTAGGGGGGGGAATAAAATGTAAAATAAAATGTAGGATATAGGTCCTTTAAACTATCAAGCCAATAAGCAAATATGCAGCTGGGAAAAGAAAATTTTCCACTCACTTGCTATAGGAGCAGGGACGCAGAACAAAGACAGAAAAAGTTGTGAAAACATGCCACCAAGGTGTAAAATGAAAGAAACAGAAGGTAATTAGGGGTTCACAAAGTGCACATACCCACCCAGCCTAATTTTCCTGTTAAAAAAAAGCCCAGTTCAGCTGGAAGCCACTGTAGTTAAGTGCGTCCTGGGGATTTGGCCGTGTACTTAAAAGATTATCAGGGCAATAACAGCTCTGGAGGTGCAGCTGATAACTAACTAACCTCTTCCCTCCCTTCTAAAAGCTTTCCCACAAATAAAGATGAACTTACCTGGCTTGGTGTGAAGCAGCAGTAGGAGCAGAGAGAGCCGGAGTGTGTGTGGACTCTTCATCCTGCGGGCAGAGTGTGTGTGTAGAGGAGGCTCATGCGGAGAGCGAGACAAAGCCTGTGTCCTTCTGGAGATGTCTTCCAGCCGAACTGAGCTGGAGAAGGGCGTTGCAGCTTCACACACACTAATCCAGTGACGTATCACACACGTTGAACCGTGACTCAAAATGAGACCCAACACCCTCTGAACAAGGTACAGCTCATTATCCATCACTCACATTATATATACACTCAACAAAAATCTAAACGCAACACTTTTGTTTTTGCTCCCATTTTTCATGCGATGGACTTCACGATCTAACCTTC
>JBBPCZ010103986.1:0-10880 GCA_037974445.1 Brycinus macrolepidotus
GCATTGTGGATGACCCCACTCACACCTCACACACACTCTTCTCCCTCCTCCCATCTGGCAAAAGGTTCCGTAGCATACGGGCTTCCACTGCCAGAATGGGGAACAGTTTCTTGCCTCAGGCCATCAGACTCCTCAATCAGAACTGAAGCTAAAAGCTGTTCACCCCACACACACAACTACTCAGACTTTAATTACTTGTGTAAATACGTATCTATTTATTACACTGCACATTCTCTGTCCTGTTGCTGCTGTATTTGCACAATTATATTTATATTCATTGCTGTTTAACAATAACAGCGATTTCTTTGCCTGTGCAAAAATTAAGACATTTGCAAAATTCTCTTCACTGGACCTAGGGTCACTCTCTATTTTGCAGAACTGTAAAGTTATTTTTAAGAAAAAAAAGTTCTACGAAAATTAAAAAAATTTTTAAACATCTTGACTTAAACATGACCTGCAATGAAGTTTCAAAATCTGGCTCCACAAATAAGTTTTAATGGTAGTGAAAATGAAAAATAGGGATTTAAAACTCTTCCTTTTACATGTTAAAAAGCAGTAGCAGATAAACAGTGAAGATATCAACCATGTGTGACTGTTTCATGGTTTCTGTGGGACATTAGCTGAGTGATTTGTAATCACTGTTTATTATTAAAAGGAGGAAGAATGCACTATGACTTCTCTACAGGTTTGACACCACCTGAAAAATGTTCAACCTCCTGAAGCAGAGAGGGAAGTTCCTGCCAGCGCACTCACAGTTTACAAAACGACAAAGCGTTGCCCAATGCATATCGCTTCAAATTTGTGTTTCATCATCCATAAAAGGAAAAAACATCCTTTAAAGGCACTGAAAATTCACATGAGTGTATGTGTTTTTTCAGGCTTCGCTGAGTGTGTCCCAGTTGCAGGAAGTGGAGAGGATGGTCCAGGACATCATCCAGCAGGACGATGAGGTTCACACTCAGGAGATTCCTTTAGCCAGAGCCAGACAGATCGCAGGACTGAGGACGGTTGATGAGGTAACTTCATTTCCAGACTGAGACGGTGTTTCATAGTGTGATTCATAGTGTGATTTATAGTGTATTTTATAGTGTGATTTATAGTTTGTTTTATAGCATATTATAGTGTGATTTGTAGTGTTATTATAGTGTGTTATAGTGTGATTCATAGTGTATTATAGTGTTTTAAAGTGCGTATTATAGTGTGATTTATAGTGTATCATAGAGAGTATTTGTGCGTGCGTGCGTGTGCATGTGTGCTGCATCACGTCCTGCATGTTTCAGGTGTATCCAGACCCGGTGAGAGTCGTGTCCGTGGGCGTTCCTGCGTCAGAGCTGCTAAGCCATCGCTCTCACAGACGGACTTCAGCTGAGCTCTGCTGCGGCACGTGAGACCCCCGCCCAAACTGAATTTATTACATTTTTTCATTTTGATTTGTATTATACATGTCATACTGTGTCGGAAACCACATAAGCAAGTCTATTTGAGATTATTTAACATCTCAACACAGTTTAAGTGGTGACTTAGGCATGTGATGGCTTGCGTTTACGGCAGACACAAATCTAACGTGAGTTTCAGACACGTGACACATTTGGGCTGTAACAATACAGTCAACCCCTGATTCGGTCCAGTTCTTCATTCAGGGGTCATGGTTCTATACCCTTGCAGTATATTCAACAAAGTAAGTCTATACACTCGCAGTATATTCAACAAAGTAAGTCTAAAAACAATTAAATATTCTGAATGAAGAAAAATGACTGTTCAGTTCCTTCACTAATGAATTTAGAACTGGAAGGTGTGGGGAGTCTTTAGGACTTGAATGTGCTGCACTGGTTTAACACAATATACAATTCAATTACGTCAAATATCATAATTCATTGAATGATTATTCTCCAAGATGCATTGTACCATTTTTATCAACTACATTTGGGGTAAAGGGAGATTGTTAAAATTTTATGTTCCCCTGAAATATTCAGTTTAAACTGTATTATCAAGTCTCTCTGTTGTCAAATAGTGTCTGTTAGAGAGAGAAATAGTTACACAAAACTGTGCACCACACTGCCATGAAGGATTCTGAGGTGATCTTTTTGTCTTTTTGGATCAGGCATTTGCTGCAGACAGGAGGAATCGGGGACATTGTGATAGTGTCCGAGCGGCAGATGGTGAAGGGCATCAGTCGGATCATCGCTGTCACCGGGGAAGAGGCCAAACAGGTGCTGTGAAATTCTCTCTCAGTTTTAATACTTAAGGGACCTAGACTATTCTCAGCACAGCAGTGCACAGCAGTGACACTGGTGTGGTAGTGGCTTGGCAGTGTGTGTGGCGCTAGGTTGAGAATGCTCCACCACCCAAAAATATCTAACCAGGGGCGGATCCATGGTCAGAAACGGAGCCCTGAAGATAAAGTGGAGGTACAGCTACATCTAAGGTGGGTTTTTTAAAAGTGGCTGGTCAGAGAATAGTTCCGTACCCAAATATCTGGACATCAGCTGTCCTGTGGTCAGACGCTGACCAGTGATGAATGGGGGCAGTCAGAGGGTCTTCAGTTTGTAATTGCACACCTATACAGTGGATCCACAAGGTGGATGGAGCTCATGAAGTGGCGACTGGTTGGGTGTTCAAGGAAGGTGTAAGGAAGTTCTAATAAAGGGCAGTATGCCCAGACTGGCGGCCGGTCTGTGGTGTATCGCCTGAGAACACTAGGAACGGCTCCAGCAGCCCGCTTAGACCCGCATCTGAATCCTGAAATCATTATTACGTTACAGTCATTTGGCAGACGCTTTTATCCAGAGCGACTTACAATATGAAAACACATTCAAGTTTCAGGACAGTGTGAGAACCAGAGGAGAGCTTCAGGACAGTGTGAGAACCAGAGGAGAGTATTAAGTGCTAAATCTTAAGAGTAATGCAAGTACATCAGGAGGAGATGCTCTCTGTACAAATAGAGAGGGATTCTGTTGCTCTTGTCGGCTTAGGCCAGGCATGTCCAAAGTGCGGCCCGTGTTCAAATTTCCACCAGCCCGCAGCCACTGTCATAAAATCAATAATATGTGGCCCGCCAGCACTGTTGAGAAAGCTATTTTATATTTCAACAGAAGATGGCAGCAGTTTGTGGACACACTCTGTCCACGTGACCCTTGTGTGACCATTTCCAGCCCATTCCTAAAATGGCGACTGTAACTAAAAAAAAGGAAAGTTGACAGCGAGAGTATTTTTTCACTGAAATACGAAACAATTTGTCTGCCTAATTTGCCAAGAGATTGTCTGTTTTCAAGGAATTCAATATCAAGAGGCACTACCAGACGAAACATGCTAACTACGACAACTACGAGTCTTTTTAATCCGTGTATCATTTGTTCTTTTGTTTTTCAGTCGACAATCAAACCAGGTCTAGTAAACCCGACAAATTAAATATTAAAATCAAATTCGGTCCGGCAGCCCGTTTTTCCATTTTGTAGTTTTGATCCGAGTCTAAAATTGAAATAATGAAAAACATGGCCTTTTTCATTTTTGATATCCGATTCAAAATCAGAAAACATATTTTCGTTTTTTGTTTGTCAATTGAAAAACCGAAGTAAGATAAATAATAAGATAAATGTTATTTTCCTGTTCACATGTTTTGAATTTAGAAGTTCACAGTGAGCATTTAATAGTGAATAATATGTAATGTTTCAAAAGAACCTAGATATGTTTAATCTTCCTGGAAGTTTTTTTTCAAGACAGACTTTTTCTTCATTTTATGTGGTCTTCAAATATGAAAGGCAGAGTGATTTTGGTAAAAACAGGGTTAGATTTATTTGTGTTCTATGTGAAGAAATGAAAAGTATGCCGTTTGCAATAAAAATTTCATTTAATAGTTCATTTGCATTTAATGTTAATGGTTCAAAAAATGTCAGGCTGAATGGTCAGCCCCTGCACATTTGCACCTCACCAAATCTGGCCCTCTTTGCAAAAAGTTTGGACACCCCTGGCTTAGGCAGCTCATTCCACCAGCGGGGAACCACATAAGAGGAGTCTGGACTGGGTTTACCTTGTGAGTAGGGATGGCAGAGCCAGACAATGTTCCTTGGAGGAGCGGATTATTCTACTATTTGTTACGTTTCATTATGGGAAGACAGTAAATACATAGTTCAACAATTTCCTGTCACAGAAAGGCTGTAAAGTGAGCTCTGTGTGTATTTTCAAGTACATTTGTTTATTTGCTTGTGCAGGGCTTTTTGCTAATTAGGCTAAGTTCTCTAGCTGATTTTGGCTAGGTCCAGAAATGGTGAAAATTCCTCAGACTTCACTTCTCCTCCACTTCCTCCACTTCGTACACGGAGGAGAAAAGAGCTTGTGTTGAAGTGAACGAGTCTCAGTAAGCTTCCAGAGCTGAAGGGGCGGCCACCGAAACTCGTCCAACATGAAAACCTTCAGATTTTCTTTCCATATGCTGCGGGATTTTGGGTTTTTTGTTTGTTTTTGGGGTTTTTCGTCTCCTAAAACAGTTGATATCAGCTAAAACCTGCAGTCTACAGCCCTACGCAGGTTTCAGGGGAAGCTGCCCTTTCTTTCCTTTCAGTCAACCAAATCCATTCCTTAAAAATCACAGGTACTGTCATATCTAAATGAGTCAATGCATATTCCGAGCATCATTACATTTCTCCATCACTCAGGCTCGGGAGGCGGGCCAGGTTCTTCTGCAGGAGGTGGAGTCTCTGACGGCGCGAATCGCAGGTGACCACAGTGCCTCGCTAGCTGCCACCAAGAGGCTCTCCAAAGAGGTCGGCTTGCTGACAGACGTACGTACCTTTCTTCTCCAAGCTCCACCCCGTCATTTCTACACCCAGCCCACAAAACTCACATCAATAAAATCAATTTTTTGCCACAAATTTACAATTCCATGTTCCTCATAGCAGGGAAAATGTGGCGACACTACATTACAATGATGAGGCCTGCATTACAAACAGGCTCCTGTTGGTTACTGCTTTGGTGCTGGATGGGCGAATGGTAGACAGAAAATGTGACAGTTATTAGTAATTAATTAGTAAACTAAAAACTGGGGCTGTTACCTTAGTTACCTCATGTGAGGTAGATTGTGTGAACTGTGTGGTTCAACAGCAGGGTTCTTTGTGGTGACTCTGCTGATCAGTATAATTACCTTTTTTTTAAAATAAATATTAACGTCGCTCTTCTTTTGCTTCATCAAACGAGTGACATGTTCCTTAGAAGAAGAACATGAGAGTTAAGATTCATTTTATTGTCCCACATTGAGGGAAATTTGGCTTTGGCTTCCCCTTTTCTACATTCACTTAGAGAACATCAACACATATTAAACACACACTAACACAAGACACAAAAACACGTATATTTTATGTTTTATATTGTTGTCTACTACAGAGGCTATCAACATTCAGACTCCAGGTCATTGATAAAAAGTGGCCTGGGGGACAGTTTGATTGTGGATGACCTCAGGTCCCCCCACTCCTCTAGGGTCCCCAGCAGGTGGTTCTCACACCATCCCACAGATCTTTGTATTTCTGAGTGGTACTCTGAACTGTCACCATCCTTTTTCATTCAGCCTAAGATGGCAGAATCATCTATTATCAGTTATTTATATTATCAGAATTATGACTTCTATACTCATTAGTGTATAAAGTAAAAAAGATGGGTGGACTAACACACCCCTGGGTAGTCTCTGTGTTCGAGGTTCAGGAAAGGTAAAAACTGCACTGAGGACATAATAATAAGTGAATCTCCATCATTCTCATTGATATGTGGCACCACTGCTGTAATGTTTTCCCTACAACGACGGTGGGAAAAGCAAGGCAAGTACAGGTGTGTGTGTGTGTTTGTTTTAGGCCACAGAAAGTACTCCGATCCCACAGTGGCAGAGGCGAGAGCTACAGACGCGACTGAAAGCTTTACAGCGGAGCACCAACACAACTATCAGAAAACTAGAAATTAAAGAGGTACACACACACGCATACAATCATGAGACTGAGGTAGACACAAACACACATTTACAACTACCAGTGATGACTCAATAAGTTGCATTATTTTGTGTGTGTGTGTGTGTTTGTGTTTTGCTCTGTAGGCTGCGGCCAAAGCCAAGGAACTCCTGAGCAGACACTCTAATAAAGCCGTGCTGGTGGACATGCTGGAGACCGACTCCATCTCGGTAGATCTCCGTCCCTTCTTTTTCTGCCGATCTGTGCCTCCTGTAAACGTCTCGATGCCTGTTTCAGCACTTCATGCCCTCAGCATGTTTTTAATATGCCCTCAGGAATTCCTGACAGTTTTCCAGATCCCAGATCCCAGTTGATCAGCCAAGATATGTTTGGGGTCCAAATTAAATTAATTTTATTACTGGAGCTACAACTGACACTGCTGACAAACACGAGGTTTCTATAAAAATAATTTCTATAAAAAAAATACATCCCCAAAACTCAAAATGCATCCAGCTCTTCGTTAAGGTGGCACAGACTCGTTGATGTGGTTTATAACACAATTTGAGCTTTAAAAGTGCAAAGCCTCAGTGTCACTTTTTTAGGACTGTAAAAATGAGCAAGAATACAGACCGTTATTTCAGTCAGCACCAGGTCTGGGATCTATTTCAGACCTATTTCACACCAGGGCTGGTGTTCGCACAGTAAGGAGGTCTGTTCCTGGATTAGATTCCTCTTTATTCATGATGTCATTGTCAAAAAAAGAAATTAGAGCAGCACTCCTCCTGATGTGGTTTGTGAAAACAGCCTGTTACGTTTGGCTACACTGAATTTTTGTCCATTTTATAGCTCGTCATACTGTGTCCTAAACCACGTCCACTAGTCTGATCCGCATTACTGTTTCATACTGTGTGCGCTGCTGAGGATGAGTGTAATCTATGCTTTATTCCTCCTTCCCTTGGATTAGTATGAACTAAATGCTAATAATGACTTGTTAGTGTAGAAGAGGGGTGCCCTGGAGGGTCAGTGCCCAGCACATGGATTGGTAGTCCCTCTCTTCAAAAAACATTCACTAAACCTGGCAGGTAACAGCTGACCCAGGTGTGTTTGAGCAGGGAGAGCAGCAAACTGTGCTGGATGGTGGCCCTCCAGGACCTGTGGTCCAGAAAGATCCTGACGGTGATGACTCTAATGCAGGTAGTGATGAAAACGGTGAATCTGTTGAGTGAGCATGCTCCAGACTCTCTGATCATGCTGCTCTCTCACCTGCAGCCGTCGGGGAGGGTGCTGTGTGCCTGCCAGGTGCCCAAGGTAAAACACTACAACCCTAAAACACACACGATTAAAAAGGTACAGTCGCATGTAACAGTTTAGGTTTGGCTGGTCAAATTAATCTCACACTCTCTCTCTCTCTCAGGGTCAGGTAGCTCTGTCTGCAAATGAGTGGGCACTGGCAGTCTGTGGCCGTTTAAGGGGGAATGCAGGGGGCTCAGCGATCGTTGCTAAGGGGGTCGGCACGGTGACAGACGTCACGGACCTGCAGGAAACCATACGCTGGGCCGAGGAGTTTGCCCACAACAAACGCTTGCATGCACCTGAGCTCCACTAATACGACCTTAAACACACACACACACACACTGAGCTCACAGAACATCCTGACACACACACCTTCACTGAGCTCACAGCTCAACCTCACACACACACCTACCCAACAGGACTGAGAACTTATGAACTGGCAGCATATTTATTACAATGGGATCGATTTATCCACACTTAAGGTCTGTGCATAATTAATTTTTCTGCTGAAAATGTTGTTACGTCTAACTGCATACTGACATTGCTACACAGAAAACATCTTTCTGTTAAAAAAAATTCTTTGTTTTTAAAGGAAGCTTCTGTGCATTTGGGCTTTACTGAATGTTTACAAAATTAACATTTAAATTATTTTTCCACCAAGATTTGTTTTTATCTTTTTGTTAGCTGAAGTTCTTGTGAAGCCAAAGGTCTGATTTTGCACCTGATTTTGGGGCAAAGGTGAGATATCCAGTCAGATTAAAGTACTGTCCATTTTAATGCTCTTTTCAACCATAATATTCAACACGAGTATTCTACACTGATTCCAAAAGCGTGTTCTTGTGTAGGTAACATAATTGGGCTACGCCGATTGAGCCCTTGTTAAAAGTCATACCCCCTGAATCAGACTTTCATTTAATAACTAATAATAAACACTTCTCAAAATACTTGAGGGGGGGTGGCCTAGTGGTTAGGATACTTGCCTCTGGACCAAGTGATCATGGGTTTGAAACCTACCTTTAGCATACCACCACTGGGTTCCTGAGCAAGACCCTTAACCCCAGGTTGCTCCAAGGAGACTGTCCCCTGTAGTTAGGGAATGGAAGTCACTTTGGATGAAAATGTAAATGTAATGTAAATGTCAAAATGCTCAAATAAATATATAATTTTCCCCAGATTTACCACTGTTTTACTCAAGTTTGCATACTTAATTAATTGGCTACATCAGTGCTGTAGATATTGTGATCCCTGGTTCCATTCACCCCCACAGTAAAAAAAAAAAAAAAAAAAAAATTCTCTGCAGTTAATCATTTTTGAAAATGGATTGTTCAGTAAGACTTTGTTGAAAGCCTTCATTTTATTTTCCATGTAACTGGAACTTATTTTATGCAGATGCCTTTCCAAACAAGTGGGGATCCTAAATGACCTGTTACTTCTAGGACCCGCACCCCCCAAACCCCACAATGATTTTGTAGACATTTTATACTGAATTTATTTTGGTCAGGAAGAAATTAAATAAATGCTGAAGCAAACACACAGTAGTTTAATGTGAGGCAAATTGAGTCCACAGAATGTTTTGTATAAATTCTGTTCTCATCAGTGATTTGTTCTGAATATATGATGATCATCATTCATAATTTTACATTAAAAACAAACTACACACTCAGAATCAACCAAAGCAATAAATACAAACCTCCATCATGTTGAATTCTACCTCACCGGAACAGTCCTTATCCAACGTTTGAAATATTTCTGAATGCGAGAACATTACTGATCAGCTTTGGCAGAGCTGAGTTCAATATCCTATTTTACAGATTCAGTTTAGATTTCTGATATCACAGACTCACTGAATATGCACCCCAGACACACCAGGCAGCCCACAAAGTCCTCAAAGTCCATTTTGAGGCCGGGCTGACTGTAGCGAGTCACCAAGATCTGATGTAGAGAACTACTCGGAGAGAATCCTGGATACGAAACAAGAATAAGTCAGTGTTAAAATAACACACTTTCACCTACTGTTTCACATCTCACCCATTTCTTTGACTAGAGGGATATTATTGAAAAATAGTAAAATGGTAAATCATGTTTAACCAAGCGTGTTCATTTGCTTGGCTCTAGTTTTGACCGGTTAACGACGAATGGTCGTCAGTCTGTATGACTTTAGTATTTACATTAGAATAACTTGCCATCATCAATCCTGAATGATGTCATTTCACTCAAGATTGAACTAAACTTTAAATCCAGTCGGATTATCAGTGTCTCCATCTGTCCCCCAGCACCTTTGGGATGTCCTTGGTCAAGGGGAAGTATAACAGTGTAAAACGTTTTGTTACAAAAACTGAAAAATTCTAGTTAGAAATGAATGAATGTACTTTAAATTGTGGTTAATTATTAAAATATAGATATTTTTAAACACTAGCGAGTGCTGAAAGCCTGAAAAATGGTGTTCAGGCCTGACTTTAGACTTTAAACTGTTTTCAGCCAGCACAGCTCTTCGGGTTCAGGACCATTTGGGAGCTGTGACAGAGTATGGATCAGGACTGACCCGAATAGCATTTTTTAGGTTTGAATAGTCGTTGGTGCCTCTAAACGAATATCCAAAAATAATTTTCACAAACCACGTAAGCATTTCATATTTAACCACAATTGTTTGTTTGTTCATTTTATAGTTCCTTTTAAAATGAAAATTTTCCAGTTTTTATCATTTTACACATGTACACATCCCTTTTTATAGAGGTGGAGAGAAATATTATTTTAATGTAAGTTAACGTTAAGGAGATCCGTAAGTCTGGCTGGATTTTGCCTAGAGAGCAGTTTGAAATCTTGGTTTAAGGATATTTTCACTATTTTACTGAATGAAGAGCCCAGTTTCTGTTCCATTGCTGAGATAGATCTCCAAGTTTGTTACCATCATCTTGCTAGAACATAATGTTCAGTAATGTTCCATTTAAAGTGGAACCAAAAATTGAAAACTGAATTGAAAAAGCAATTTCAGTTTTATAAATTACATTACAAGTACAAGAACATAGATAGCTGAGTGACTCTGCCGGAGCTATTTGGACTGTAAATAATAAATATCTCCTCAGGCCTGCTGCCTCCACTGCCTGCCTCATCTCTGTCGAGCTCATCATCCCAGATTTGTCCTCGGCCTTCTCACCTTCTCATCTTCTGATGGAACAAACACAACAGTCAAAGCTCTTATCCAGAGGAGCCAACGTTGCGTTAGGAGTCTTCCCCAAGTGAAGTGTCCATTCTGTCATACGTGAACACACCACCCATTTAACCCGTTCAACCATTCAGCACATTCTACCAGTTTAACCCATTCAACTCATTTAACCCATTCACCAAGTGAAGCAGCGTTCAGACAGGAACACAGTGCCTGAGGAGCAGTGTGTGTGGGGAGGAGTGTGTCGGGGAGCAATGTGTGTGGACGGTACCTTACTCAAGGGTACCTCAGAGGTGCCACTAGCAGTCCTGGGATTCAAACCCACAACCTTCTGGTTGCAGGGGCAACTTCCTAAAACCTGAAACCTCATTCAGTCTGGTGGTGTTACCCAGCCATGTAGGGACCAATAACATCCTACAACAGGGGTGTCCAAACTTTTTGCAAAGAGGGCCAAATTTGATAAAGTGAAGATGCCCGGGGGCCAATAGTTCCTTCTG